>JAGKTI010006519.1:23339-40385 GCA_018397915.1 Birgus latro
TTATCACAAACACTACACAAGATGGAATTACTTCCCACACCCTTGTGGCAAACTGCACATGGCCACTCTCCCTCTTCTCTGATTGTACTGCCACCAACCTTAGATATCATCACTTTTGTTTTATCTGCATTTACCCTTAAGCCCTTGTACCCCATACCATCTCTCCACTTCTTAAATCTTTCCTCCGCCTCGTTTTCATTCTCTGCAGTCAACACCAAATCATCAGCATACAACATCTCCCATGGGAGTCCATCTCTGAAGTCACGTGAGAGGGCTTCAAGCAATATGATAAACAACAAGGGACTCAAAACTGACCCCTGATGCACACCAACATTCACGGAAAACTCATCACTCAAAGCTCCATTCACTCTTACCTGGGTGCGAGCACCCACGTACATGGCCATAACCACCCTAACCAGCCACTCTTCCAACCCTAGCTTTCTCATTGCCCACTTCACCACCTCTCTAGGGACTCTGTCAAAGGCCTTTTCCAAATCAACAAAAACAAAATACAATTCCCTTTTCTTTCCAATATATTTTTCCTGAAGCTGTCGAACAATGAATATGGCATCAGTGGTCCCCCTGCCTGGCATAAACCCAACTGCATCTCATCGATATTCACTCTTTCTCTTATCATACCTTCTAGAACTCTCTCCATTACTTTCATTATCTGATCTAAGAGCTTTATACCTCTGTAATTTCCCCTTTCCAGGGCATCACCCTTTCCCTTGTACACATTTACAATTACACTCCTCAGCCAATCATCTGGGACAACACATTCATATATAATCCTATTTATCAGGTCAGTGACTAACCTCACCCCAGTATCTCCTGAGGCCTTCAACATTTCGGCAGTCAACCCAGACACACCTGCCGCCTTCCCCACCCGCATCCTGCCTATTGCCTCACTCACAGTAGCAGCGTCAATCAAAGGCCAAGGGCCAAACACTGGATCAGCGGGCTCCAAACCTTCTCTATCCCAATCAAACTCCTCATTCAACAATCGGCTATAATGCTCTCTCCATGCATCTTTAATATCCTCACTGCTCACCACCACCCTTCCATCATCATTCTTCACAAACTGCTCACCTCCAATGTCCCGATTATCCCTCTTCACCTGATTTGCCACCCTAAAAATCATATTTTTCCTTTCTCCATGATTTAGATTATCAAGTAAAAGTCTCTGTGACTCAGACTTCGCCCTGTATACCTCTCTTCTAGCCCTGCGCTTGGCAGCCAAGTACTCCTCCCTGTTACCACCATTTTTCCATTCCCAGAAAAGCCTTCTTTTCTCCTTAACTGCAGCTTCTACACCCTCATCCCACCACCAAGTTACTTTATGTCTTGGTGGGCCTCTTGTCCAACCGCATATTGTATCGGTAACTCTCAGGAGGTTGTTCTTAAGGGCTCTATACTGTTCATTAACGCCTCTATCTACGGCTTCCTGTTCAGCCACTACTCTCCTCATCTCACTATGAAAGGCATCCCTTACTGACTGGTTTCCCAGCTTCCATATTTTCCTCCTAGGTACATATGTCCTCCTTCTCATCACTCGATCCTTGCTTCCATATTTTCCTCCTAGGTACATATGTCCTCCTTCTCATCACTCGATCCTTAAGCACCATGTCACACTTCAACAGTTTGTGCTGCTGCACACACTCCTCGCTTCCTATAACTTTAACATCCCTCACTAATCTCCTATCAACCCTCCTGACCAGAAAATAATCTATCTGACTACTATTTTCCCAGGACTCATACGTAATCAACCGGCTGATTCTTTTCCTAAAATGTGTGTTGCACACAATCATGTCCATAGCCTCCCCAAACTCGAGTATTCTTTCCCCTTCCTCATTCCTCACACTATACGCACATCCTCCATGGACTCCTTCATAACCTTGAGCTGCTTCACCCACATGACCATTTAAATCCCCTCCCAGAACCACTACCTCAACATCACCCATACCACTCACTACACGTATTAAATCATCCCAAAATCTATCCTTCTCTGCGTCATCCAATCCCACCTGTGGAGCATATGCCGATATAACTGAAACCAACCTCTGCCCGACCAAAATTTTCACTACTAATATCCTATCACTTGCTCTCATAACATTCATGACATATTCCACCCATTTCTCTGCAACCAGCACACCCACACCCCCATATCCATCAGTTCCCCCCTGCCAAAACATCTTATAGTAGCAATCCTTCCCAACAATCTTTCTGGCTGATCCACCCCTGTACCGGACTTCCTGCAAACATGCCACATCCATCCACCTCCTACTGAATGCCTCAACGACTTCCCCTGCTCTTCCTCTCAAACTTCCCTCATTCCACGAACCCACCCTAAACCCCCTGGGTGATTTGCTGTCCTCAGGCTTGCATTGGTGCTTGTTTTTGTTCATAGTCATAGTCGGTAAGATAATGGGGGGGTAAACATTCCAAAGGCCCGACCCATTGCACAGAAGTATTATTATGGAAAGTATTAAGAATATATGGAGTAGATGGGGACTTGTTGAAGGCTCTGAAGAGTATGTATGAGGGTGCTAAGGCTGCAGTGCATGTAGATAGTGAACTGAGTGAATTTTTCCATTTGAAGGTTGGATTGAAACAAGGATGTGTCATGTCTCCTTGGTTGTTCAATCTGTATATGGATGGGGTTATAAAAGAGATACAAGGTCGGGCAGTGGATGTTGGAATGGCCGTAGTGAGAGGGGGCAGTGTTTGGAAACTCCCTGTACTGTTGTTTGCAGATGATACTGTGTTGAGTGAAGATGAAGAGGAGCTGCAAGGCTTGGTGGATGGTTTTAGGAGAGTGTGTAAGAAACAGAATCTAATGGTGAATGTAGGGAAGAGTAAATTGATTGTCTTTGAGGGAAGTGAAGTCAGTGAATGTACAGTGAGATTGAATGGGGAGGATATGGAGAATGTGAGTGCATTTAAGTACTTTGGTAGTGTGATGAGTAAGGATGGAAGTTTGGAGGGTGAAGTGCCTGAAGGGGTGCAGTAGGGAAGAAAGGTTGCTTGTTCCTTGAAAGCAGTGATAAGAAACAGGGAAGTGAGTGTGGATATGAAAAAGTTGCTACATGACAGTATTGTGATATCATCTCTAACATATGGAAGTGAAGCTTGGACCCTGTTGGAGGGACAGAAGTCAAGAGTGAGAGCAGTGGAAATGAGTTATTTGAGAGGAGCATGTGGCGTCACATGGAGGGACAGATTGACAAACGAGGAAGTGAAGGAGCGATGTGGTGTGGATGTGGATGTGATACGAAGCGTTAGGAGAAACACACTAAGGTGGTTTGGCCATGTGGAGAGGATGGAGAGTGAGAAACTGAAAAGGAGAGTGTATGTGAGTGAGGTGGAGGGGGGGAGAGGGAGGAGAAGGCCGAGGATGAGATGGAGGGATGGAGTGGAGAGGTATATGGAAGAGGAGGATGTGAGCTGGGAGCAGGGCAGTGAAATGGCGGGGGGACAGAGCGACATGGAGACGATTTGTTTGTGGCCACCCCTTACGGGATAAAGGCGTCTGGCAGTAGATACATAGATAGTTTGTAAAGTTTAAAAAATGTTTTGTAGTGGTATCATTTTGTATTGGGAATTCAGTTGATGGGATTTTGTATTTAAAAAAAAAAAAAAGGGATGGCAATTTGGGTAAGCAAAAATTTGATCATAGGACTTTTGGTTACTAGAGGTTGCCCTTAAGTAAAAAGATAAAACTGTGCATGAGTAACCAGCTACTTTTATGACCATTGTAATATACAACACCTTGGGAAACTATGCAGTAGTTACAAGTGTGTAATAAAGTACAGTATTACCAGATTTACTTAATTATTGTACTTGTTTTATAGAGAATTCGAAGTGAGGGAACCTACGACCTACCATGTACAGAAGCCAGAGCAGCTGTCAACCGGAATCTGAACCGCTATCGAGATGTTCTTCCTTATGACCATACAAGAATAGTACTCACAGATGCCAATACCAGTTACATCAATGCTTCTCTTGTAAAGGTTTGTATGTTTTACTAGTAGTGTAATTTATGTACTCATAGGGTTTTCCTGGCCCCGTGCTGTTGATGATTTACTACAAAGTTAAATCCTGATGTAATAATCAGAAGTACTCTTTCTACTGCATTGACAAGATTTCATTGTGTTCTGGCTGCTACTAGATATTTTTATGCAGTTGATGAAGGATCGCTCGGACTGAGGGGATTAAATGCAAATTTGATTTTTCTCCTATATTGATTTTTAAGTTTTTCTCCTTGCAACCACCAAATGATCATGTGTTGCTCAAGTGCAACCTCTTGGTGTAGTAAAAGAGAAAAAAAAAATGGAATGTTTGTTGGTTGCATAGGTTGGGTAAGATAGAAAGAAGTTGGTACTATTCCATTGCATCTACATGGGCATTTTCATTACTTTCCACCTTGACATTTTGTATAAAAGAAATCGTCTGATGGCGGGAAAACATACCATGCCTCTTTCAGCTTCAGGAAGGTGAGACTTGGTAGTGGTGAAATACTAGATGAACATTTGTTCCTGACTGTGCATGAAAGCTGTGGAGTAAGAAAGTTTCTTGGTCATGGTGAGGGAAAGTTGGTACATAAAGTCGAATGATCATGTACAGAGAGAATTTATATCACTGGAGGGATGCAAAGAGTAATTGGGTGTATAAAAGCTTGCATTGCATAAAGGCAAATCAGTGATCCTCCCTTTGGCTCAATGGTAATGCATGCGTGTATGGAGCGTGAGGGCCTGAGATTGAATCCCAACCAGGACAGTGTGATTAATTTGTAAAGTTTCACTTCTGGTTTTCACATTGGTTAGCAGCAGTGTAGGATGTGAGGCGAGGCTTGGAGAACAAAGATGTTGTTGGTTAGCTGACAGCTTACTAGTCCTTACATCCCATAGATGAGCTGTTTGGTGTGGTTCGCAGTGTCCCCAATGGTGGCCTCCAATGCTTCGCTACCATGTGTGTTTGAAACTCACCAAATGAACCCTTTCGATACTTAGGATAGTGGTGCAAAAGTCACCCGCTTGTTACTGGATGACGCAGGGTGCGTTGAACATAATCTCAACCGCTCGTTACTGTATCATTCAGGCTGCGTCAAACAAAATTGCCCCTTAATGGAAAGAAAAAACATCATAAATTAGCGCATAATTTATATTTGCCGAACGTTTTTATCAGCACCACTACCAAGTACAACTATTCGAGATTATGTGAATAAGAAATCAGGCAGATAGAGGCATAAATAAAGGCAGGAGGGGGGGAAAAAAAATTACCAATAACTTTGGCCGTGTGAAACACTGCTCTTGCACTCAGTGCAATCGTAGGATAATTTCCTTTTGCAGTACATAAAACCGATCTGAGTCGTTCTACAGTAAATCTTTATATACCAAAATGTAGCTAATGGAAATTCTTAAAACTCGTTCTCAGTAACAATGACCATAAAACATATATTTCTATGAGGGAACAAGAAGAAAAGAAAAAACATAGTAAATTAGCGCATAATTTATATTCGCCCAACGTTTTTATCGACATCATAAGCAAGTACAACTATTCGAGATTACAAGAATAAAAAATCAGGCAGATAGAGGCATAAATAAAGGCAGGGAGAAAGAATAATTTAGCAAAACACTGGTCCCTCACTGCAGTGTGACCGTAAGATAAATTTGTTTTGCGGTACTTAAAACTGACCTGAATTGTCCTACGGTATTTGTTTATACACTATACAGTAACACCTCACTATAATGGACTAATTGGTGCCCAAGCCAGTCCGAAAAATGCGAAATTCCGATAAAAGCGACATCCGGACTTACCCCTGCTAATCCGGACTTTTTCCAATATATCAGACATTAGATCGGATTGCATCAGTGGTTTTCACCACCATTGCAGTATTGTACTATGTTATACCTTCACTACATTAATCAAATGGCATAATAATACTGTGCTGTGCACTGAAAAACATGTCTTTTACTTGTCTTATTGTGGTGAACATAGCTGAAGTTGTCAGGCAGTCTGGACTGCTTTCTGGCTTTATCGGACTTTGTCCGATATATAGGAGTTTAGTCCGGTAGCTCCTCGAGTCCGATAAAAGCGAATTCCGGTCTATTGAAGTCCGTTATATCGAGGTTTTACTGTACTAAAATGTAGCTAATGAAATTTCCTAAAACTCTTTCTCAGTAACAATTACCATAAAACATATTTCTGTGAGGAAACAAGAAGGAAAAAAAAAACATCGTAAATTAGCACATACAGTAGGATTTGCCAATAACGATTTCAACAATAATGTTTTCAGCAATAACGGTAAGTTAGAATAGATGCCCAGTTTCCATAATAACGTTTGGATTCACTCGATTAACGGTTACAGTAGGTGCAGAAAGTGTTGACGCCATCTTAAAAAAAGAAAAGATTCTTGTGGTTAGCAAGGAGAAACAAATAAATTAACAATCACCATTGAATTTAGTATTTACTGGCATTCCCCTTCACCTTTATTATCTTCTTAAGGCATCTAGGGAGACTGATGGCGTAGTTTTGCAGAACAGACGGACTAAAACTGCTCCATAGCTGCTTGACTGCAGCTTCAAGTTTAGGCAAAGATGATGTGTCCATACTACGCAGCTGCCGCTTCATGTGCGCCCATAAATTCTCAATGGGATTGATATCTGGGCTGTTTCCGGGCCAATCTCGAATAAAGGGAACCTCACAGTCTGTTAGCCACTGTTTCACTGACTTTGCAACATGTGCAGGGGCAGAATCTTGCATAAATACTCTTGCCTTGGTTTTATCAAAAGAGTCACTTAAAACATCACATAAGAGCTCCAAATAATTGTTCTGGTTCACTTTTTCATTTGCAGGTAGAATTACCAACCTACCAACACAATAATATGTAAAGCAGCCCCAAGCCATGAGTGAGGCTGGGTATTTAACAAACTTGGAAGTGTACTTAGGATCCAGGGGGTCAGTGCTTGGTTTGCGGTACACTCGTGATGAAGGGGTACCAGTGACAGTAAATGTTGACTCATCACTCCAAAGCACAGTTTTCCATTGCTCCTCACTCCAGGCAAGATATTTCTTACAAAAACTTAATCTCTTTTTCTTCTGAAGTGCAGTTAGCAGTGGTTTTTTTACGAGCACAAAAACTCCTGTAGCCCAGACTCTCATGCAACAGCTGCTGCACACTTCTGACAGACACATCTGCCAGCAACTGTGGGTTCTTTTCTTTTAAATCCCGTGCTGTTAGCCTTGGATCCTTGCTAACTTGCCTTGAGATCAGCTGACGGGTCCTAAAGGTTGTCTTACGAGGTCTCCCAGGCTTGGGAAGTGGAGTGGGAGGAATGGCCTCCCCACTTTCCTTGAACCGCTTCACCAGTCTCTGCACTGTCCTCAGTCTAACCCCATCTGATTTGCAATAAATGGGAGTTTGTGGCCAGCTTTGTATAAAGTAATCACTTCCACACGTTTGTCCTTGCTTGTGGTTACTTTAGGTATGAAGAGAATGTGGTAGGTAACCAAATAACTGTGTTATTTGAGTCAAAACGTGCCCTCGTGGTGTATCACACACAGAGACAATCCTCCTCCTGTGGCTGCCCAAACATTACTGAGCCTGCTCCTGTGGTGCCAAACCTATCAAGCAGGGTTGCCAGCTCCCGTTGAAAAAGCGTCAGCTCATTTCGCATCACAGGGGAGGGTAGTATTGACCCTACTTCACTTAACCCGAAAAAGAATGACGTTGGCAAAAAAACGTCAGTATTTTCCGCGCCTACTGTATGTTTTGGGAAATGTCTGGGCGAATCTTGGATAGCTAGCCCACAGCTTGCCTCGGTGTTCCGTGGATTGTCGCTGTGATGAGAAGCGTTTATTTGCTTATTTCATTGCTCCTCATTCCCTCTCAGAACTCTGAGCATGTGGTTCGAAACTAACCTTAGTTGTGCCTAAGCACTTAGCACCCTGAAAGTGCTATGAACACAAGAAAAGCATTTATTCCAAAGGAAAATTTAAAATTGTTGGATGAAGTGGTGTACGGTGTGTAAACGATCAGATAGATTCAATGAGTCAGGTGTGTTTACGATGTGGATAGTTTCTTTGTTGGGGGAAAAATAAAGTTAATGATGAAGGAGTAGTAAAATTCGTGCTTTTTCCTGTGGTGCAACGAGTGTAGAGAAAAAAAAAAACTTTGTGCCCAAATTTCGTTATAACCTGACGGTCTTCAGTAGAGAAAATTCGGCTCATGGTATGTGAAGACACTATATGTTGACATAAATAGTTGGGTAAGATAATGATGTGAGTTCAGTTCTTGTGAATTATTGTATACTGTCATACAGATTACACTGCTTGGCTGAATTGTTTATTATTCATGATGAAATTATTTCAGTTATATCGGCATATGCTCCACAGGTAGGATTGGATGATGCAGAGATGGATAGATTTTGGGATGATTTAATACGTGTAGTAAGTGGTATGGGTGATGATGAGGTAGTGGTTCTGGGAGGAGATTTAATTGGTCATGTGGGTGAAGCAGCTCAAGGTTATGAAGGAGTCCATGGAGGATGTGCATATTGTGTGAGGAATGGGGAAGGGGAAAGAATACTCAAGTTTGGGGAGGCTATGGACATGATTGTGTGCAACACACATTTTAGGAAAAGAATCAGCCTGTTGATTACGTACGAATCCGGGGGAAATAGTAGTCAGATAGATTATTTTCTGGTCAGGAGGGTTGATAGGAGTTTAGTGAGGGATGTTAAAGGTATAGTAAGCGAGGAGTGTGTGCAGCAGCACAAACTGTTGATTTGTGACATGGTGCTTAAGGAATGAGTGATGAGGAGGAGGACATATGTACATAGGAGGAAAATATGGAAGCTGGGAAACCAATCAGTAAGGGATGCCTTTTATAGTGAGATGAGGAGAGTGTTGGCTGAACAGGAAGCTGTAGATGGAGGCATTAATGAACAGTATAGAGCCCTTAAGAACAACCTCTTGAGAGTTACCGATGCACTATGTGGTTGGACAAGAGGCCCACCAAAACATAAAGTAACTTGGTGGTGGGATGAGGTTGTAGAAGCTGCAGTTAAGGAGAAAAGAAGGCTTTTCCGGGAATGGAGGAATGGTGGTAACAGGGAGGAGTACATGGCTGCCAATCGCAGGGCTAGAAAAGAGGTATACAGGGCGAAGTCTGAGTCACAGAGACTTTTACTTGATAATGTAAATCATGGAGAAAGGAAAAATATGATTTTTAGGGTGGCAAATCAGGTGAAGAGGGATAATCGGGACATTGTAGGTGAGCAGTTTGTGAAGAATGATGATGGAAGGGTAGTGTTGAACATTGAGGATGTTAAAGATGCATGGAGAGAGCATTATAGCCGGTTGTTGAATGAGGAGTTTGATTGGGATAGAGAAGGTTTGGAGCCAGCTGATCCAGTGTTTGGTCCTTGGCCTTTGATTGACGCTGCTACTGTGAGTCAGACAATAGGCAGGATGGGGGTGGGGAAGGCGGCAGGTGTGTCTGGGTTGACTGCCGAAATGTTGAAGGCCTCAGGAGATACTGGGGTGAGGTTAGTCACTGACCTGATAAATATGATTATATATGAGTGTGTTGTCCCAGATGATTGGCTGAAGAGTGTAATTGTAAATGTGTACTGAGGAAAGGGTGATGCCCTGGAAAGGGGAAATTACAGAGGTATAAAGCTCTTAGATTAGATAATGAAAGTAATGGAGAGAGTTCTAGAAGGTATGATTAGAGAAAGAGTGAATATCGATGAGATGCAGTTTGGGTTTATGCCAGGCAGGGGGACCACTGATGCCATATTCATTGTTTGACAGCTTCAGGAAAAATATATTGGAAAGAAAAGGGAATTGTATTTTGTTTTTGTTGATTTGGAAAAGGCCTTTGACAGAGTCCCTAGAGAGGTGGTGAAGTGGGCAATGAGAAAGCTAGGGTTGGAAGAGTGGCTGGTTAGGGTGGTTATGGCCATGTACNTTTGAGTGATGAGTTTTCCGTGAATGTTGGTGTGCATCAGGGGTCAGTTTTGAGTCCCTTGTTGTTTATCATGGTGCTTGAAGCCCTCTCACGTGACTTCTGAGATGGACTCCCATGGGAGATGTATGCTGATGATTTGATGTTGATTGCAGAGAATGAAAAGGAGGTGGAGGAAAGATTTAAGAAGTGGAGAGATGGTATGGGGTACATGGGCTTAAGGGTAAATGCAGATAAAACAAAAGTGATGATATCTAGGGTTGGTGGCGGTACAATCAGAGGAGAGGGAGAGTGGCCATGTGCAGTTTGCCACAAGGGTGTGGGAAGCAATTCCATCTTATGTAGTGCTAGTGATAAATTAGTGCACAAGAGATGTAGTGGTATTAGAGGTAGACTGCGAGATGATGCTGATTTCATGTGTGCGGCGTGTTGGGGAGAGCAGGTGGAGATTGTTAGGCGTGAGAGGGTTGAACTTGCAGGTGAGTCTCTTGAGTGTGTGGAGGAGTTTCGTTATTTGGGAGACATGTTATGTGCCGGAGGTGGGGCTGGAGTTAGCTCGGTTGCTAGGGTGAGAAGTGGTTGGAAGAAGTTCAGGGAGCTGTTGCCTCTCCTGACATTGAGAGGACTCTCCTTACGTGCTAAGGGGTCTTTGTATGCAGCGTGTGTTAGGAGTGTGATGCTGTTTGGTAGTTAGACCTGGGCAGTAAAGGAAGAGGATATTCGCAGGTTTAAATGTACAGAAATGACAATGATTAGGTGGATGTGCAGTGTGTCCCTGTGTGCAAGGCCTGGGGGGGCTGGGTTTACGATGGAAGAGTTGAGAGGTACGATAGGACTGGAGTGTAGTGGTGTTGTGATGAGGAGAGGTAGGCTGAGGTGGTTTGGACATGTGGAGAGGATGGGGGATGATAATTGGGTACAGAGGGTGAGAGGTGTTAATATTGGGGGAGGGGTAGACCGAGAAAGACATGGGACGAGGTCATTAAGTGTGACTTAAGGGTTAAGGGACTGAACAGGGAGGGTGCCAAGGATCGAGCAGCGTGGAGAGCCGCCATTAGGTGACCAAGGCCGACGCATGCAAGCATGTTGGAGCCTTCAAAAACTAAAACGAAAACGAAACTGCATTTGTGTGTATCTGAGAAGTGAGAAGTACGCAATCAGTCCATGCTGACAGCTTCAGTACTGCATAGTATGCCTAAGCACTTAGCACCCTGAAAGTGCTATGGACACAAGAAAAGCATTTATTCCAAAGGAAAATTTAAAGTTGTTGGATGAAGTGGTGTATGGTGTGCAAACGATCAGATAGATACAATGAGCCGAGTGTGTTTATGATGTGGATCGTTTCTTTGTTGGGGGGGAAAAAAAGTTAATGGTGTTGGAGTACTAAAATTCGTGTTTTCGCCTATGGTGCAACGAGTGTAGAGAAAAAAAAAAAAAGGCCATTGTGCTCGAATTTTGTCATGAACTGACAGTCTTTAGTAGAGAAAATTCGGCTCTTATGGTATGTGAAGACACTACATGTTGACGTAAATAGGTAAGGTAATGATGTGAGTTCAGTTCTTGTGAATTACTGTATAGTGTCATACAAATTATACTGCTTGGCTGACTTGTTTATTATTCATGATTACTGCATTTGTGTATATCTGAGAAGTGAGAAGTACGCAGTCAGTCCATGATGACAACTTCAGTACTGTATAGTATGCCTAAGCACTTAGCACGCTGAAAGTGCTATGAACACAAGAAAAACACTTATTCCAAAGGAAAATTTAAAATTGTTGGATGAGGTGGCGTACGGTGTGCAAACAATCATATAGATACAATGAGCCGGGTGTTTTTACGATGTGGATAGTTTCTTTGTTGGGGGGAAAAAAAGTTAATGATGAAGGAGCAGTGAAATTTGTGTTTTCGCTTATGGTGCAACGTGTGTGGGGGGTGAAAGGGGGGCTTTGTGCCCGAATTTTCTTATTAACTGACGGTCTTTAGTACAGAAAATTCGGCTCTTATGGTATGTGAAGACACTACATGTTGATGTAAATAGGTAAGATAATGATGTGAGTTCAGTTGTTGTGAATTATTGTATACTGTCATACAAATTATACTGCTTGGCTGACTTGTATATTATTCATGATTACTGCATTTGTGTGTATCTGAGAAGTGAGAAGTATGGAAGCAGTCCATGCTGACAGCTTCAGTACTGTATAGTTTTCCTTTTTTCCTTTATTGTTGATGACTAATGAGTTTCAAAGACAGTTTCACTTTTTTTTTTTTCTGTTTGTTTTAATGAGTGCGCCGAAAATGATTCTTGGCGAAATGTTCATGATGCTTGTAGGCCATTATTCACGTGTTGATCAGGTCAGAAGTTTTTGCATGATTGGTGATGAGGACTTTGAAGAGGCTTTGTGGCAATCCCTGGTGGTTAAAAATTTTTATGGGGAGTACAGTTCTTCCTCCAATTTTGCGAGAATATGGTCGACAAAAACCCTCGCAAAATTAAAATTCGCAAAATTCAAACAATTAAATATATGAAATAAAGGCAAATTGGTCGACATCACCCCAAGGTAAGCACTTTTTCCCACTCTTTCTCTCGACTCTACCTCTTAATTTTACGATGATAAATGAAACAAACACGAACTGATATACTGTATAGTGATATTAATGAGAAAACATCATAGGTAAGAAACATTTAAAAAAAATGCCCCTATGTGAAGATTGGCGTGGTGTATGGGACTGGTGGCGGGGCGAGGCTTGGCTACTGTGGCCTCGCGGGGCCTAAGTCATCACTATGACTGTTGACAGATATTTCCACATCTTGCTGTGTTTTTTCTGCCTCTCTCAAGAATCCCTCGAAGTTAGAATCGTCACTGGGGTCATCAGAATGAAAAAGGTTAGGGATGCTAGGATCGCTGGCTGCTTGGGGAGGGGTGGCTGGACGGCTGGTCGATGGGGCAGGGTCTCTTGGGGTTCTCATGAATTTTGTGATTAGAGACTGCTTCCTCTTGTTAACCCCATCTCTGTGTAGGTCAGCATAAACACGAGGGGCCCTGTCAACACCGTGGCATGCTTCCTGAGCCCTAAATTTATCACATTCGTTGTTTACGATGTTTTTTTTCAGCTGGTCAATGACGGCGAGAATATTCGCCAGGATATGCATCGTTAATTCTCGGCCGCTTCGCATTTATGCTGACCTCCACAGAGATGGGGTTAACAAGAGGAAGCAGTCTCTAATCACAAAATTCATGAGAACCCCAAGAGACCCTGCCCCATCGACCAGCCGTCCTGCCACCCCTCCCCAAGCAGCCAGCGATCCTAGCATCCCTAACTTTTTTCATTCTGATGACCCCAGTGACGATTCTAATTTTGAAGGATTCATGAGAGAGGCAGAAAAAACACAGCAAGATGTGGAAATGTCTGCCAAAATTGTGAGGGTCAGTGACCTTGGTTGGAAACAGGTGCAAACGAGGCGGGACGGCAGACCACTGAACTAGGAGGCTCAGTACGCCCAATGAACCATGACGTCATTACTCGGGGTGGCAAAGTAGTGCGGGAAGACGACTCTCCCACAACTCAACCTCGCAAAGTGTGTGATCGCTCGCAAAGTTCATAAATGTTAAAAAATACATGACTTTTGGAACTACCTCGCAAAATTGGTGAATCGCAAAGTTAAAATTTGCAAAGTTGAAGGATGTACTGTATTAGGGGGCAAAACTAGTCGGTTAGGTTAGAATGCACTGATGTGTCAGGTCAGCGAGTATTGTATGTAAACACACTTCTTGGGTGTCTTATGGTAGACATATTTATAATAACCTATCTTTAAGCATCACACCAAACACCTCATTAACTCCTTTAAGGTGAGTTTTATATTACTCTTGATGATCTAATAACTAATCTTATTATTTCAGCTAAAAAAAGTAGTGATAGCAAGGCTTCAAGTGGGACAAATGGGTAAAAGTTCTGGGGTGGCAACACCAATAAACCCGTTATACATGTATTTTAATGTCATGCAAATAACGTTTTCGCTAATAACGGCATTTTTCTGGCACCAATTAGGCGTTATTAGCGAGATCCTACTGTATATACTGTATATATATATTTTTTAATGCAAGGAAGAAGGAACCAAATGCCATGGGCCTGCATACTGTTCCTTCCAAGAAAAAGAAAAATATATGTATATGAAAGAGAGCCAAATTCAAGATCCATTCATTTTGAGATGCCTGGACACACTGCGTTTGAAAGACTGGAGATCATTGGAAGTAGGGAATACAGACAGAGGAAGACAGTTCCAGAGTTGACCTGTTCCATAAATGAAGACTGGGAGTAACGGTTAACTCATGCATTAGAGAGTTGGACAGAAAAGGGATGAGAGTTTGTTGCTAGACGGGTGCTATGTGCCCATCGCAGAGGTGGAGTGATGCGAGCAGACAGTTCAGAGGAATAGTGACCGTTGAGGTAGCGATAGAAAAGAGATAGAGATGCAACAGTGCAGCTAAGAGACAGAGGTTGAACTGAATCAGTAAGAGGAGGAGAGTTAATGAGACAAAAAGCCTTTGACTCCCCCCTATTGAGAAGAGCTGCATGTGGGGAGCCTCCCGACATATGAGAGTTTTTCTCCACACAGGGGCGAATAAAGCATGTGTATAATGTCAACAACTGTGCGGGGGTAAAGAAAGTTTGGAGTCGGCGTAGCACACCTAATCTCTTTGAAGCAGATTTCACAAGAGATGTAATATGTTCTTTCCAAGATAAATCCCAAGTGAATAAAACCCCAAGCATGTTCAAGAATGATGCAGGACTGAGCTGAAGATTATTAAACATTAGTGGGTAATCCTGTGGAAGATTTTGTCGGGTTGATAGGTGTAAGAGCTTAGTCTTTAAAGCATTAAAAACAACAAGATTATTTTTACCCCGATCAGAGATACGAGCCAAGTCAGACATTAGGTGTGCCATAGCCTCAACCCTTGTTTATTGAAGGAACTGCTGAGATGGACTTTGGGGGAACCGAATAGAAAGGTGAAGGGTGGAATCATTAGCATATGAGTGGATAGGGTTAGATGTATAGCTTAGAAGGTCATTAATGAATAAAAGGAAGAGTGTTGGTGATAGGATAGAGCCCTGAGGAACATCACTGTTGATAGATCTAGGAGAAGAACGATGGCCGTCTACAACAGCGGCTATAGAATGACCAGAAAGGAAGCTGGAGATGAAGGCACAGATAGAAGGATAGAAACCGTAAGTGGGCAGTTTGGAAATTAAAGATTTATGCCAGACTCGATCAAAAGCCTCTGAGATGTCAAGTGCAATGGCAAAGCTTTCGCCAAAGTCCCGAAAGTAGGATGACCAGGACTCTGAAACGTAGGTGAGAAGATCGCCAGCGGAGCATCCCTGACGGAACCCATACTGACAATCAGAAAGAAGGTTGTGATAGGAAAGATGCTTCAAGATATTTCTGTTATGAATTGACTTGAAAACTTTTGAGACACAGGATGTTAAAGCAGTTGAACGATAGTTAGAGAGTTGGGAATGGTCACCCTTCTTTGGGTGTGGCTGAATGAGAGCAAACTTCCAGCAAGAAGGAAAGGCACAAGTTGATAGACAAAGGCGAAAGAGTTTACCTAGGCAGGGTGTAAGCACAGACGCACAGTTTTTGAGGATAACAGGAGGGACTCCATCAGGCCCATATGCCTTGTTAGTATTGAGGGCAGTGATGGCAGAAAATTCATCAGCTGAAGAAATTTTAATGTCACCCATGAGGAAGTCAAAGAGGGGAAGTGATGGAGGAACAGCACTGGAATCGTCTAAGGTGGAATTGGAGGAGAAAGTCTGAGCAAAGGCATCTGCTTTATCAGTTGAAGAAATAGCTACAGAGCCATCAGAGTAGAGAAGAGGAGGGAAGGACGATGAGGTGAAGTTGTGCCAGAAAGAGCAAGAAGAATTCGAGGTGGAGAGTTGAGAGCATTTAGCATGGATGAAAGTATTTTTAGCGTAGCGAAGAACAGACTAAGCACGATTCCGGGCAGAAATTTTAAAAAGTTGCGATTCAGGGGTTGGTTGGCTCCGGCACCTTTTATAGGCCCTGTACTTGTTGCAGACAGCATTAGAACAAGCCTGATTAAACCAAGGCTTTCTTGAATTAGTCAAAGGATATGAGAAAGGCATGTATGCTTCCATGCCGGAAAGAATAACCTCCGTAATGCACAAGGCACACTCAGATGGCCCCTGGCCATGGAAGCAATAATCATTCCAAGGAAAATCAAAGAAGTACTGCCTGAGGGCCTCCCAATCCGCAGCTCCAAAGTGCCACCGACCGCGTTTCTTTGGGGGGTCCACAGGCCGTACCAGAGTGATAAGACAGGTTAAGTAATAAGGTTATAATCGGAGGAGCCCAACGGAGAGAAATGATTATCAGTGTAAGCAGAAGGATTAGTTGTTAGGAAGAGGTCAGGTACATAGGAGTACATAGGAAAGCAAACAGCAACAGACCTTATGGTCCTTTCGAGGCTGCTTGTTACAGAGTAGACTATGACTACAAGATCTAACTCTACATGCAGAAGGATAAGGATAGTAAAGCAAGAAGGCTCCCCCCACCTCCAAACCCTCCAGCCAAAACTGGCAAGAAAAAGTGAGAAAGACCACCATGCAGCATGGAAAAACTGACATGGAAATTTCATAGGAAAGACTGAAAAGGAAAAGCTACATTATATAATACATTATCTATAAGCTACCAGTATGAATAACCTGAAAGAGAAAGTAGTAAAGTACAGTGAATAATCGAATAAATAAATAACGCATGACACAGTACAGTAGGTGTGAAAAGTATTGACGCCAAAGGGCCGATGTCATTTTTTTTCGCGTTAAGTGAAGTAGGGTCAATACTACCCTCCCCTGTGATGCGAAATGAGCTGACACTTTTTCAACGGGAGCTGGCAACCCTGCTTGATAGGTTTGGCACCACAGGAGCAGGCTTAGTAATGTTTGGGCAGCCACAGGAGGAGGATTGTCTCTGTGTGTGATGCACCACGAGGGCATGTTTTGACTCAAATAACACAGTTATTTGGTTACCTACCACATTCTCATCATGC
>JAGKTI010006520.1:0-30847 GCA_018397915.1 Birgus latro
GACTAGGCACATCACTCGTGACTCGGCAGGTGTGTGCGCGCACACACACTCTAACAACAGTATGCACTATCACTCTCGTCCTCTCTTCTTAATTTGACAGAAGATTCCAAGGACAAAGCTGGATGGTCTGTTTGCATCTGATACACACTATGTATCCAATACACAGACTTTTGTGTGAGAACCATCAACACCCGATACACACTATGCATCCAATACATACACTTTTGTTTAATTACTATCAAGACCCAGTCTGTGGCCACATACCGATATGTGATGTCTCTTGAAGTATTATAAACTTTCTAGTCTCGGCTGACTGCTGCAGTCAGCCGCTCAGTCGAGGCACCTTTCTTGGTGAGACAATCAGCCAGTTGTTGTGATGTATCCACCCACGATACTTCATCAATCTCCCCTCGCTCGAACATGTCTTGTAATACAGCAATATCAATGCGCAATCTCCTGTCTTCTACACTCCTACAGGAGTAAAGGGCATCCACCAGACTCTTGTTGTCGACGAAACACTTTATTTTGATCTTTCCACATCCAGAAACCTCACACAATATGTTGGCGAGATATACAGCAGTCTCAGCACATTCAAGCAGCGCCAACGCCTCAGCAGATAAGGTAGATTTGACGACCCTCCTGATCTTTCTTGTTTGCCAGAATATAGGTCATCTTACCTCACTAGCATCTCGTAGGAAGATCACAAAACTTCCCTGAGATCCATTGCCTACAAGGTTGGCAAGTGAGGCATCCGAAACGCACTCTATATGACAGTCCTCGATCGGCCCCATTCTTGGAATGTATAGCTTCATGTTGTCAGTCTTCACCCTTGAGATCACCTTATTGAGTCTAAGCAAATCCGCTACGGTAGCTTTTCGTCTCATTAACTCTCCTCCTCTTACTGATTCCCTTCAACCATTGTCTCTTCGCCGCACTGTTGCATCTTTATCTCTCTTTTATCGCTACTTCAATGGTCACTGTTCCTCTGAACTGTCTGCTTGCATCCCTCCACCTCTATGACGGGCACGTAGTACCCGTCTAGCAACAAACTCTCATCCCTTTTCTGTCCAACTCTCTAATGCAAGAGTTAACCGTTACTCCCAGTCTTTTATTTATGCAACTGGTCAACTCTGGAACTGTCTTCCTCTGTCTGTATTTCCTACTTCCTATGATCTCCAGTCTTTCAAACGCAGTGTGTCTAGGCATCTCGAATTGAACGGATCTTGAATTTGGCTCTCTTTTGTACTGTTTTTGCTTTTTCTTGGAAGGAACAGTATGCAGGCCCGTGGCCTTTGGTTCCTTCTTCCATGCATAAAAAAAAAAAAAAAAAAAGCTCGGTTGCTATTCACACTTAACTCACACACATCAAAGGCAATATATGGCCTAGTGTGTGTGGCAATCCAACTGAGTTGCCCAATTAATGATCGGTACTCCGTTTTCTCAGACTCGGACAGCTCCCCAGATTTTACTGCTGCAAGATGTTTACTCAGCGTGACTGGTTTCAAAGATGAAGCATACTGGAACTGGTCGAGCGTTATGCTGCCATCAATGTTGGAGATGACACTGAGACCACCGAATTTGAAGGCTTTTGATTCTGAACTGCCGATGAGGAATATTTGACTCAAACAGTTTATCACTTGCTGTTCAAACTATGTGTACCAGCCCAAAGGAAGTCGTAAACATAGATGTATAGAATGCCTTCGACTTTGCCACCATTGCTCCAAGAGAACAGCGCTGAATCCAGTGAAGACACTTTAGTTCCGAGACTCAACAATTGATCTTTTACGCACAGATACCAATGCCTAGCAGCATCACAAAGGCCGTAAACAGTTTTCTTTAGTCTCCATAACATACCATTTGCATATTCAGGCAGAGGACGTAAATGAACAACTCTCTCAATGTCGTTACTTTGCAAGTAGGCAGCTTTCACGTCCATAGTGTGACAATCCCACTGGTTGGTGAGGGCCAAAGAAAGTGCCAAACGCACTGCTTCTTTTGAACAAGTAGGCAAGTCTTTTCGGAGATCCACTGTGTCTTCCTCAAATCCTCTGGCAACTATGCAGGCCTTAACAATAGGCTTTCCATTTTTCAGTTTTTCCGTCACAACCCATCGAACCGTTATGGCACCTTGCCCAACATCATCTACTTCCTCATACCCATCATTATTCTGCCAGTTTGTAATTTCATCTTCCTTAGTGCACAATACGGCCTCAGAGTTGAAAAGAACAAGCCTTTCTGCGCCATCATCAACCACTTCCTATTCGCTAAGATCCTTCTCCAAATCTATCCAATCAATGCTGCCGTCAGAGTCCCTCTTCAAATTATACCACTGTTTGTACTTTTCAGTGGCTTCACCTGCCCGACTCATAATCCTTCCAGACACCAACTCTCCACTTTCTGAATGTATTCCCTTTATACACTGACCAACAGAAATTTTTGGAGGCTGATTAATCGGAACAGAAACTGGGGGAGGCGGTAGCTCGATCGGTAGAGAGTTGGCTTGCAGTCCCGAGGGACCCAGGTTCGAATCCTCACTGGGGCAGGGAAGAGTTTAAGGATTTGAATTTCATTAAATCAGGCTTTACTGATCTACCAGAAGACCCGCCGACATGTCGTAAAAATAACCCCGCTAATGCCAATACACCAGTCCTATATGAGACAGCCCTAGCATGTATTCAATATGGACGGTGGGTGTTAGCGCCAAAGTGGTGACATGTAGAGGTGTATGGTATGTAGGAGGACGGCTGGGCCTTGATAGCAGGCTGTAAAGCCTATGCCCAGAGTCGGACACATATAAAAAAAAAAAAAAAAAAAAAATTGGAACCACACCATCTTCCGACTCGTCATCTGGTGGCTAGTCATTCAACACTTGCGGAGGATCGTCTTTAGGCTTCTCCCATGCGCTAGTCGACATATGTGCACTCGCATGTAGACACCGCCATGTCTCACCAGAATTTGTTTCCCATCTCTGCCTATTACAATTCCGGGACTGTGCCACTCATGACTGTCATTTCTTTTGTAGAAGACTTCATCTCCATTTCGGATGTCGTTTAAGTCACTCGAACATACGCTGTGCCGCAGAGCCCTAGCCAAACGTTCATCTGATTAGGTCTTTATAAACTCTTGTCTTGCTAAATGAAGAGCGTTCAAGTTGTCTCACAATTTCGATGGTGATGAAGGTTCCAAGGCTGGAGGATCATTTGCGTACACATTAGGCAGGCCAGGGTTTTGACCAAAAACAAGTTGGTTAGGAGAAAAGCCTGTGTAGTTGGTAAGAGCATTTCTTGCCGATACTGCCCATGCCAAGGCCACATCCAATTCACACTGGTTATCAGCCATTATCTTCCTAACAATGTCACCAATGACTGCATTTTGACGCTCACAGACTCCATTGCTCCAAGGACTTTCTGCAGAGGTTGTCATGATCTTGATATTGAAGGCCTCTCCCAATGCTCGCATTTCCGCATTGTTGAATTCACAGCCACTGTCTGTAAGAATTTTTCTAGGTGCGCCAAACACAATAATCCAGCTCCGAAATATTCCTTTGATAATGGTGGGCGCACACTTATCCGTGATTACTATCACATTACAATGCCTGGTCGCCAAATCAACAAGGACTAAGAAATAATGCCTTCTCCAAGCTTAAATTTTAAATCCATGGCTATGGCTCCGTTAATCTTAGACACCATGGGAAAAACTGACTACGGGTCGGGGCTTGGCTTTCTTAAATCTGCAGCAGACTGTACAAGCATCAGATACAGCCTTGATAGCCCGCTCCAGTTTTGAACTTTTAATTCCCGCATCTGTGATCAGTTTAAATAATTTTGCCGATGTTGGTCGTCCAAATTGCCTGCGACGCTTCAAAGTGTTTTTTTTTCTACATCACCCCCAAGAGATGCCAACATGATTGTTTCACAAAATTCACGACCTAGTCATAAAGGAATTGGAAGCAAGTAATGGCCTGAAGATGAGGACTTCAAATCAATGATAGTTCCAAAAATTTTGACCTGGTCACTTCCAAGGTTAATCAACATTTTTGCTTTTTTCATGGAACGTCTACTCAACAGCAAGGGAATATTGCAGTCCACAACATCAGTCACGATGGTAGCACGCATGTTTCCAATGTAGCAGGGCAGAGTAACACGTTCGAGGGAAGAAACTGTGACACCATCAGCAAAAGTAAACGTTGAGGATGACGCTTCTTCTCTTATAGCATCACGTTCGTAATCAGTGAGCTCACTTAGATAGCAATTGATCCATTCAACTCCACATACAGTTGTTGAACACCCTGTTTCTAGAAGAGCACATCCCTTAGATTCTTCTACTAGAGTCTGTAACTTACCTCTACTAGCGGCATCATCCGCATAGCCCATAAATAACGACAGATGCGCTGTTTCAGAATTTTCTTCTCGATTGCCGTCGTTTTGTCTACATTCGGACAGTCACGTGCCCAATGAAATCTAGAATCACATACGAAACACCTCGATACCTTTCTGTCAGACCCAAATGGGTTCTGCCTCCTGCCGGTGGATGAGCGTTGGGGAATTCTAGCAGATACGGTTGAACATCGGCCACTACCACGACGTCGATCACGTACTGCACCACCCCGCAACATTCTCCGCCCTCGTCGAGTACCTCTAGCATAAAACGTTTCCTCACCCTCAACTTCGTCACTCCAAAATACTGGTTCGCCTTTCACCTCCCGGGCGGACACCGATGCCTCGTTCTGCCTGCCAATTTCACCAGCAAAAATACGATTCAGGGCAGATTTCATGTTTTTGTATGTCACCTCAGTTATCACGGACATCACTAGTTGTTGCTCACTGTCTGAAAGTTTGCATGCAGCTAAAAGCATAAAAGCCATCACAGAATTTGGCAGTTCCATGTCCTGCTTAGTAAATTTAAAATAAACATGCTCAAATTCTGTCACGAACTCAATAATGTTCATATCAACGGCTCTTCTGAAGTTGTACAACTCATAAAACGCTGCAAACTGTCGACGTCCTTTGTCCGCGAAAAATAAACCGTCTAATTTTTTCAGCAAGGTCTGAACACCATCCTTCTGATTCAGAACATCCGCATCAATCTCCAAAGACGCCACCCTCGCTCTTCCAGACAATGACAGGTGAATAGCTAAGGTTTGTTTTTCTTTAGCCAAGTCTGTCAGTTCGCACCAAATGTCGATGTCTTTTTTCCAGCTCTCATAAGCAGTATCATTTTCAAGTTTTGGAGGCCACTTGGTCGAACACGACGCCATTTTTCGAACTAAAATCTGCTACCAGTGTCAGACTAGGCAAACCACACTCACCGGCCTCACAACGTGAACTGCCCAAGGTCCCCGGTTGCATACCACAGGAACCTTCCGATGATGTCATCACTCGTGATTTAGCAGGTGTGTGTGCGCGCACACACACTAACAACAATATGCACGAACACTCTCATTTCAAATTCTCGATCTCCTGGTTCGCTGTCTCATTGGCCTGTATCAAACTCTGTATAGTATTCTTGGTATTTTCAGGCGTTTCTTGATACTAGATCCGCCACTTTCTTTTCTAGTGCACTAATTCTCATAATCAACGTTTTGACCAAATCCATAACATCTGTTTCACTCTCAAAACCTAGGAATTCCAGTTCCCCAATCTTTACATTGACGGTCATGTTTGAGGTCGTTTCCAGTACTAAAATGAACAGCTGCTACCAAGATTCCTACAAAACATTCATGTATATTTACTAACAATAGTTCTTTACATTTTTGGTAGCCTATAATAACTTGCAATACTTCAAATTTTAAACAAGACTGAAGGAGACAGGGCAATTCCTGAAAACTACTTAAGGTTCGTCGAGAGGTGGTTTGAGACACGTCTTCTCGCTCTGGCTGCTCGTGGGTGTGTGTGTGTGTGTGTGTGTTCGTGTGTGTGTGTGTGTGTGTGTGTCATAGGGGAGTGTTGTTTATGGCAAGGTGTGGAATGTAACTATGTTCTGCTGTCCAGTTTGTGAGAAGGGTCACTGTAGATTTGGCTGGGGCTATATTGAGTCTGTTTATAGTGAACCATTTATGTAGTGTTGTTGAGGTAAGATTGGAGGATGTGTGTGGCTGTGTTTGCGTTTGGGTGTGTACATGTAAGTGTTATGTCGTCTGCACAGGAAGCTATGTGTATCTGTGGTGTGAGGGGTGTGGGTGTGTCGTGCATGTATGGATTAAAGAGTTTAGGGGACAAAACAGATCCCCGAGGGATGCCATTTGTGAAGTTTCCGATGTTCGATGACTGACCGGTAAATGTTACATATGCACATCTGCCTGCTAAATATTTTGCCAGCCATCATTTTGTGTTACTGCTGTGTTGAATATATCCATTGTGAGGTTACGGAGGAGGATGGCATCAAATGCTCTGCTAATGTCAAGTGTGACTAGGAGTGTTCTGTGTGGTGATCCAGCTGAACTGATGCCAACACAGACTCATTGTGTAAGGTCTGTAAGAAGAGTATTTGTGGAGTGTACCAATGTAAAACCATGTTGTGATGGGGCTAAGGGGATGTGAGGTGTTACTAATTGTAATATTAGTCATTCAGTGACTTTGGAGGGGATGCAGAGAAGTGTGAAAGGGCAGTGTGAGGAAGGCAACGTAGGGTCTTTGTTGGGTTTAGGGATAGTGATGAGAGTACCATGGTTCCAGATGCTGAGTATTATGTTGTGTGAGCAGCTGTAGTTTGATACATTGATGAGTGCTTTTATGCCCTGTGGTCCAAGATGTTTGTGGTGTATGTTGCTTATGTTGTCTGGGCTACAGGCAGGTGCATGCTTAAGGTTGCTAATAATGTGCTTCGTCTTGCCAACGGCCATACCACGTTGAGAGCACTGCTTCTCGTCCGATCAGCGAAGTTAAGCAACGTTGGGTCTGGTTAGTACTTGGATGGGTGACCGCCTGGGAACACCAGATGCTGTATAGTAGCAGCCGTGGCTCAGTGGGTTAGAGCGCTCCGCTCTGGCCGTAGGGTCGGAGGATCGAATCCACCCAAGGGTCATTGGTAGACATCAGGAAGGGCATCCGGTCATAAAATGCTACACGCTCCAATCCAAAAAGGCCGATGCATGCAAGCATGTTGCAGCCTTCAAAAACGAAACGAAACGAAACGTCTGGTTGTAAGCCAAGGGTGCAAAGTCTGGGTCTGTGGAGAACTGTCTCTTGCATCATATGACATGTCAGTTGTCGGATTGGGAGTTTAGATGACTGACGAGTGAAAAGTGATTGATGAGAGTGTTTGCTTGTTGTTTGCTTGAGAGTATGGTGTCTGCTGTTGTGATGGCAGCATGTGACTGAGTAGTGTTGCTGTTGGAGAGTGTGATGCTGTTTAGTGTTTTGTGGAGCTTGCTGATGTTTGTTTTATGATCAAGTGTTTGGAGAAAATTATTCCAGTATAGTGTTTGCTACTCTGATATTTTATTGTTTATCTGAGTGTTGAATTCTTGTATTTGTTGTACAGTGTCTTGTGTATAGGGTGTTGGGGAGTGTTGCAGTGTGCAGCATTGACTGATGAGGCCTTGAATTCCTGGTGTGAAGCTGGGGTTGTCTCTCTGTTGCCTCTAGGGATGTGTCTTTTGTCTGCATTTTGAATAACTGTATTGAAAGTGTGCACAGCAGCATTAATGTTTGTGATGGGTGTACTGTTTAATGTTTCAAAGTGTTGTTCTGTTTCAGTTGTGAAGGCCTCCCAGTTGGCTCTCTTATAATTAGTGTACGTGTGTGAGCGTGTATGACTGACCTGTTATAGACCTTAGCTCCCCCAAACTGGTAGTCATCCTCTTCCTCCTCCGGTTCTGCTTCCACTTCTCTCATCTTGATCTTTGCTGTAAAAGTTAGAAAAAGTAAGACTATAAAGCAATCACTAAAAGTATAAAGTTCTTTAGTTACTGCCAAACCTCATATTAGTACAAATCTCAAAACTATCATTTGCATCTTTTATAAGGGCTCCAACATGTTTGTATGTAATGGCCTTGGTAACCTAATAACAGCTCTCCATGCTGCTTGATCTCTGGCAGCCTCCCTATTCAGTCACTAAACCCTAAGTTCACACTCTATTTCCTCATCCCAGGTCTTTTTTTAGTCTGCTTCTTGCAACCATACCCCCAGTGTTATACATCTCACCTTCCACATCCAACTGTCATCCAGTAATGCTGGAGTGGGAAACCTTCAACTAATGGCATTAATATAGCCAGACATCTTCAATGACCACTTAATTAAGCATCCTTCAACTACCTCCTATTCCCTAAAACAAGGAGGGCAACTTCCATGCAGATCATCAGGTTCACATACAACTCAGCCTGGAACCACAACAATAACAATAATAACAACAAGATTTCCAGTTCTCACTGTTTTATCATTCAAGAAGACAGACGATGGCAATCCTCTAAGCAATAATTTTTCTCACTGTGAATGTGTAACAATATGGTATGAATCATTCAGCTATGATGGAAGTTTGACAGAAAACTGTTGACAAACATCTGGCAAAGCACTGACTCTGGCTTCTTCAAGAAAATTTAGCCTAATTTTCTCACTCAGTGCAGTGGGCAAGTAATGGTATTTCTCCATGATGGTGTAGCAAGAGGTTCTAATACAATCCATTTGCTGGTAATCAGCAGTGTCCAGGAGTATCTGGGAAAAAAAAATGCAATGGTAGAACTCAGCCAGGACCAGGTTCTAGGCAGGGGAGGAAGGGAGGGGTACTTTCTTGGCATCTCTCAAGGGTCCCAGTCAATGCCAGTATATAGAACACAGCCAGCATTTTCTCAGAAACAAAATTTTGCACAATGGTACTCCTCCGTCCAGATCAAGTTTCAGGCAGGGTGGGACTCCCCCCATCCCTTATAGGTGAGAGTAATTATTATTATTATTATTATTATTATTATTATTATTATTATTATTATCATTAGTGGCAGGTGGTGGCGAACATTATCTACTCACTCGATGTAGTGCTGCCTACTTCTTCCTTAGCCTTTGTCATTCTTTTTCTGTGCCTGCCCTCCTCTCTTCCTATTTCTTCCATCTTTCCTGCCACTTCTTATTTGCTTTTCTTTCCTTTACAGGTGGCTTTAAATTGAGTGACAAGCCAAATGGTTTCCCATAAGTCGAGAAACCATTTACAATGCTGGGTGGTAACCATATAACCAAACCATACGTGCTCCCTATGTGTCAACAAGTGTGTTGTTGGAGGGTTAGTGCCCCTCCCTGTAAAACAAATAACTCAAAGTCAAATGGCCACCCCTTAGAGGATTATGGCATCTGGCAATAGACAGATAGATAGATTATTATTATTATAAATTTATTTTCTAAATCTAAGAATAAGAAATTTGGTCCTGTGGTAGATCTCCACCAGGACCAGGTGTTAACCCCAAAAGACCTACTGTATGTCTGCCGAACAACAGTTTAGGAAAATGTAGCATAAAGTCCTATGTTTGTCGATGATATTGAACCTACCAAAAATTGGCAGTAGGTAGCACTGCCTCATGTATGACTTATATGGGACCATGCCAATAGGAACTACAGTATCTGATGAGGTATGGCCAGACTGGGCCTCTAGATGGGGAGGGGGTGACCCCCCCCCTCCCTGCCATCTCTCTACCTACCTCAGCCCCGGTGAGCCCTCTCCTCATTATGGCCTCCTAACTACCCATAACCCCATATACCCCCTGGATACCATAGCTGGTGTGCATAGCAAGCATACTTCCTCCTTTCCTCCACTCCTCCTCACCCCGTACACCTCCCTTCCTCCACTCCACCAACACCTCCCTTCCCCCCTCCATCCACCACTACACTCCCTCCACCTTCATCCTTTCCCTTTGTTTCCAGGCATGTGGGTTTTTCCCTTGCTACGCACCACTATAAAGTTTATTTACCTTTCATGATCACACGATCATTATTTCACCTTGTTTTAGGCCTTGGAATATTTTACAGTTATGTTTGTATGATTATTAGAAAAGAGAAAACAAATGTCTTGGACAAATTTCATAATTTACAAAGGATGAGATTCTTCATGTTACGGTACATCACCTCACAGAACGTCATCCCCCCCCCATCTTATGACTATTTACATAATCAGTACACATGTTTAGCTGTTTATATGTCATATACAGTACATGCATTTTACTGAAATATTTAAATGTATAACCCAGTTGTACACTATGTATCATTTATTTTTACATTCTTGCACTTTCCAATGACTTGTTTTATGAGTAGTTCATATTGCACTTAGTGATTTCGGTATGTTTTTTTTGGCAGTAGTTAGGTGAACCCATTTTTGAACAACTGGAGATCATAGAAAGTAGGAAATACAGACAGAGGGAGACCATTCCAGAGTTGACCTGCTGCATAAATGAAGGATTGGGAGTAATGGATAACTCTTGCATCAGAGAGTTGGACAGAAAAGGGATGAGAGTTTGTTGTTAGACGGGTGCACTGCACCCGTCATAGAGGTGGAGGAATGCAAGCAGACAGTTCAGAGGAGCAGTGACCATTGAAGTAGCAAGAGAAAAGAGATAAAGAGGCAACAGTGCAGCAAAGAGACAGAGGTTGAAGGGAGCCAGTAAGAGGAGGAGAGCTGATAAGACGAATAGCCTTTGACTCCACCCTATTGAGAAGCGCTGTATGTGGGAAGCCTACCCACACATGAGAGTTGTACTCCACGCAGCCCCGAGTGGACAGCATGTTGTTCACTCAGGTATGGGCCTAGTGTTTTGTTTGGGGAGGGCGGAAGTGGCATGGAGGGAGTGAAAAGTGAAATAGAAAGTGTGGTGGTGGGAATGAGTACCGAAAAGGAGAGTGGCGGGGGTGAGTCATCGTGCTCACATGGTGGTGTAAGGCAGCGGAGTGCGTCATGTGGGGTGGTGAGGAAGCGTGGTGAATCACGTGGTGTGGTGATGGAACAGGGAGGAGCCCCTCCCCAGCACGTCTTATGCTCTCCAATATTCAAGAACTTCCTCCACACAGCCCCCTGATGTTCCCCTAGCCCGTAAGGGGAAGGGATAGAAGAAGGGTAAAGGCCAAGGGAAGAGGAGCGTGAGTGGGGAAGCCCACCGCACTCCTCCTCCCTAACCTCCCCACCAGCATCTTCCCCCCAACCCGACGAAGGTGACGATGGGGGCGATGCTAATGTGAGGTGGAATTGGGAAGATGGGAGTGATTTTGCTCCCATCATTCACCCATTCACTGAGGAGGGGCGCGCTGGCTGCACAGCTCCAGGTATTCACCGTGGCTCCACCAGGCTGGATTTTTTCCACATGTTCTTCGGTGAGGGTTTTGTGGAGCAAAGTGTGGAGCAAACAACCCGATTTGCAAGCAGCCACCGCCATGAGAGTGAACGACTGGGCACAAGGTGCAGGCATTCCCTTATATATGATTATCCTGTCTCCCTGGCAGAGATATTTGTATTTTTTGCCCTGGTTCTTCTGATGGACATTGTACAGGAAAGACAAATTCCGTCATACTGGACTATGGACCCTGTCATAAATACACCTTTCTTTGGCAGGGTAATGAGCCATAATCGGTTGCAGCAAATTTTCAGCCGCCTCCACTTTTATGATGCTGATGATCCTGCCAATGCAAATAACACGGATAAGATGAGGAGAATTAGGCTCGTTTTTGATCACCTTTTTTTTTTTTTTTTTATGCAAGGAAGAAGGAACCAAAGGCCACAGGCTTGCATACTGTTCCTTCCAAGAAAAAGCAAAAACAGTACAAAAGAGAGCCAAATTCAAGATCCATTCAATTCGAGATGCCTAGACACACTGCATTTGAAAGACTGGAGATCATAGGAAGTAGGAAATACAGACAGAGGAAGACAGTTCCAGAGTTGACCAGTTGCATAAATGAAGGACTGGGAGTAACGCTAAACTCTTGCATTAGACAGTTGGACAGAAAAGGGATGAGAGTTTGTTGCTAGACGGGTACTACGTGCCTGTCGTAGAGGTGGAGGGATGCAAGCAGACAGTTCAGAGGAACAGTGACCATTGAAGTAGCGACAGAAGAGAGATAAAGATGCAACAGTGCAGCGAAGAGACAAAGGTTGAAGGGAATCAGTAAGAGGAGGAGAGTTAATGAGACGAAAAGCCTTTGACTCCACCCTATTGAGAAGAGCTGCATGTGGGGAGCCTCCCCACACATGAGAGTTGTACTCCATACAAGGGCGAATAAAACCCGTGTACAAGGTCAACAACTGTGCAGGGGTAAAGAAAGTATGGAATCGGCTTAGCACACCTAATCTCTTGGAAGCAGATTTCACAAGAGATGTAATATGTTCTTTCCAAGACAAATCCCGAGAGAATGAAACCCCAAGCATGTTCAAGGATGATGCAGGACATAACTGTTCATTATTAAACATTAGTGGGTAATCCTGAGGAAGATTTTGTCGGGTTGATAAGTATAAGAACTGAGTTTTGGATGCATTAAAAATAACAAGATTATTTTTACCCCAATCAGAGATATGAGCCAAATCAGACATTAGGTGTCCCATAGCCTCATCCCTTTTTTGTTGAAGTAACTGCTGAGATGGACGTTGCAGGAACCGAATGGAAAGGTGAAGGGTGGAATCATCAGCATATGAGTGGACAGGGTTAGATGTACAGCTTAGAAGGTCACTGATGAATAAAAGGAAGAGAGTAGGTGATAGGACAGAACCCTGAGGAACACCACTGTTGATAGGTCTAGGAGAGGAACGATGGCCGTTTACAACAGCGGCTATAGAACGACCAGAAAGGAAGCTAGAGATGAAGGCACAGATAGAAGGATAGAAACCGTAGGAGGGCAGTTTGGAAATTAAAGATTTATGCCAGACTCGATCGAAAGCCTTTGAGATGTCAAGTGCAATGACAAAGCTTTCGCCAAAGTTCCGAAAGGAGGATGACCAAGAGTCTGAAAGGTAGGTGAGAAGATCGCCAGTGGAGCGTCCCTGACGGAACCCATACTGACGATCAGAAAGAAGGTTGTGACAGGAAAGGTGCTTTAAAATTTTTCTGTTAAGAATTGACTCGAAAACTTTTGATACGCAGGATGTTAAAGCAATTGGACGATAGTTAGAGGGTTGGGAATGGTCACCCTTCTTTGGGACTGGCTGAATGAGAGCAAACTTCCAGCAAGAAGGAAAGGTACAAGTTGAGAGACAAAGGCGAAAGAGTTTACCTAGGCAGGGTGTAAGCACAGAAGCACCTATGGCAAACATTCCGTTCATCATTTTATCCCTATAAAGACCCTGTCATAGACAAGAGTCTCGTGTTGTGGAGAGGCAATATTTCTTTTCGCCAGTATATATCAAGCAAAAGGCACCGTTTTGGGTTCAAGATCTTTGTTGTGTGTCACTGTAGGACTGGTTATGTGCAAGACGTAGTCTTGTACACCGGTGCACAGACAGACATAATAGAAGATCAGAGTACTGGTCTGTCTGGAGCCATGGTAAAGACTATGATAGAAGAGTACCTTCATTGTGGTCACGTCCGCTACCTGGATAACTGGTACACTAGCCCTCTCCTCGCTCATTATCTACACTTGCACGACACGGGAGTCTGTGGTACTGTCAAGGTGAACTAGCGTCACATGGTCAAGGTGGGGCGGAAACTGGACAAAAATGAGGTGGTCTTTGTTGGAACTAGACGAACTGCACTCACCCGGCCGGCTTTACGGCGTGAACTGCCAAGGCTCCCGGTTGCATACCACAGGAACCTTCCGATGACGTCATCACTCGTGACTTAGCAGATGTGTGCGTGCGCACACACACTAACACTCTCGTCCTCTCTTCTTAATTTGACAGAAGATTCCAAGGACGAAGCTGAATGGTCTATTTGCGTCTGATACACACTATGTATCCAATACATAGACTTTTGTGTGAGTACCATCAACACCTGATACACACTATGTATCCAATACATACACTTTTGTTTAATTACTATCAAGACCCAGTCTGCGGCCACATACAGATATGTTATGTCTCTTAAAGTATTATAAACTTTGTAGTCTCGGATGACTGCTGCACGCAGCCGCTCGGTCGAGGCACCTTTCTTGGTGAGACAATCAGCCAGTTGTTGTGATGTATCCACCCACGATACTTCATCAATCTCCCCTCGCTCGAACATGTCTTGTAATACAGCAATATCAATGCGCAATCTCCTGTCTTCTACGCTCCTACAGGAGTAAAGGGCGTCCACCAGACTCTTGTTGTCGACGAAACACTTTATTTTGATCTTTCCACATCCAGAAACCTCACGCAATATGTTGGAGAGATATACAGCAGTTTCAGCACATTCAAGCAGCGCCAACGCCTCAGCAGATAAGGTAGATTTGACGACCCTCCTGATCTTCCTTGTCTGCCAAAATATAGGACATCTTGCCTCACTAGCATCTCGTAGGAAGATCACAAAACTTCCCTGAGATCCATTGCCTACAAGGTTGGCAAATGAGGCATTCGAAAAGCACTTTATATGACAGTCCTCGATCGGCCCCATTCTTGGAATGTATAGCTTCATGTTGTCAGTCTTCACCCTTGAGATCACCTTATTGAGTCTAAGCAAATCCGCTACGGTAGCTCGGTTGCTATTCACGCTCAACTCACACACATCAAAGGCAATATCTGGCCGAGTGTATGTGGCAATCCAATTGAGTTGCCCAATTAATGCTCGGTACTCCTTTTTCTCAGACTCGGACAGCTCCCCTGATTTTACTGCTGCACGATGTTTACTCAGCGTGACTGGTTTCAAGGATGAAGCATACTGGAATTGGTCGAGCGTTATGCTGCCATCGATGTTGGAGATGACACTGAGACCAACGTATTTGAAGGCTTTTGATTCTGAACTACCGATGAGGAATATTTGACTCAAATGATTTATCACTTGCTGTTCAAACTCATGTGTACCAGCCCAAAGGAAGTCGTCGACGTAGATGCATACAATGCCTTCGACTTTGCCACCATTGCTCCAAGAGAACAGCGCTGAATCCAGTGATGATACTTTAGCTCCGAGACTCAACAACTGATCTTTTACGCGCAGATACCAATGCCTAGCAGCATCACAAAGGCCGTAAACAGTTTTCTTTAGTCTCCATAACTTACCATTTGCATATTCAGGCGGAGGACGTAAATGAACAACTCTCTCAATGTCGTTACCTTGCAAGTAGGCAGCTTTCACGTCCATAGTGTGGCAATCCCACTGGTTGGTGGAGGGCAAAGAAAGTGCCAAACGCACTGCTTCCTTTGAACAAGTAGGCGAGTCTTTTCGGAGATCCACTGTGTCTTCCTCAAATCCTCTGGCGACTAAGCGGGCCTTAACAATAGGCTTTCCATTTTTCAGTTTTTCTGTCACAACCCATCGAACAGTTATGGCACCTTGCCCAACATCATCTACTTCCTCATACACATCATTATTCTGCCAATTTGTAATTTCATTTTCCTTCTGCTTTAAAACATCTGTTTCAATCTGCGAGGACACCACCCTCGCTCTCCCAGACAATGACAGGTGAATAGCTAAAGCTTGTTTTTCTGCTGCTAGGTCCGTTAATTCGCACCAAATGCCAATGTCTTTTTTCCAGCTCTCATATGCAGAATCATTTTCCAATTTTGGAGGCCACTTGGTCAAACACGACGCCATTCTCTAACTACGCTCTGCTACCAAAAATGTTGGAACTAGACGAACCGCACTCACCCGGCCGGCTTTACGACATGAACTGCCAAGGCTCCCGGTTGCATACCACAGGAACCTTCCGATGACGTCATCACTCGTGACTTAGCAGATGTGTGCGTGCCCACACACACTAACACTTCAAGGCTAACAACATCCTAGCAACAGTGTGGAACCACAGCAGAGAAGTCTGCCTCTTGTCCACGGTTCACCGCCCCTTGATGCACCGCACAGACTCCGTGGATTACCGCAGCGAAAGGAGGCGCCGCATCTGGAAACCTGAGTGTGTCCTCATAACATCAACATGAGGCAGGTGGACCAGTCTGACTCTATGATATCGAGTGTAGAGTGTGCCAGGACCACAATGAGGTGGTACAAGAAGCTCTTCTTTCACCTGCTCGACATCACGGCCCTCAATTGCCACCACCTGCACGCCGTGACAACAGGAGTGCAGGAAACCTTTGAAGGGTTTGTGAGGAAGCTTGCCTAGGAGATTATCGTCCAGTATGCGGTCGAGAGGACACAACAACGCTCATGCACAGCCCCTACTCCCCTGAGAATAACAGCTCGCCACTTTCCCACACCTATACCTCCCCAGCTGAACAGACCTAGGCCCCAGCGTAGGTGTCATGTGCGTGGAAATTCTAGAGTGAGACCCAGCACTCAGAGAAAAGACACCCGATATGAGTGCGCTGAGTATGACGCGGGTCTGTGCATTCACCCCTGCTTTAGGAAATATCATACCTTGATGCACTTCTGATATGGTGTGATAGTGATATGATGCTCAATCTCATGAAAATATGCGACATTCAGATGCTCAGTGTAATAATAAGGCATGTTAAATAGTAGTATAAAGTGGAAATGGGTGTAATGTAAGTGGAAAAGTATTATGTAAGTGGATAAATATAATCTTAAGTTGAAACATTCCTAGCGAGTGTGTAAAGATGCGATATTCTGACGCTCAGTGTAATAAATATGGCATGTAAATATGTAAATAGTAGTATAAAGTTGACATGGGTGTAATGTAAGTGGAAAAGTATTATGTAAGTGGATATATAGAATCTAAGTCGAAACATTCTTAGCGAGTATGTAAAGATGCGACGTTCTGACGCTCAGTGTAATAAATAGGGCATCTAAATATGTAAATAGTAGTGTACAGTAGAAACAAGAGTAATGTAAGTGGAGAAGTATACTGGATGTCGAGAAATAAAATATAAGATGAAACATGAGTGGTAGTGATTGCGCTTCCTACGTGAATATGCGCTACCATTACGCTAATTATCATCATAAGGAATGTAAATACAGTAAAACCTCGATATAACAGACTTCAGTAGACCGGAATTCGCTTTTATCAGACTCGAGGAGCTACCGGACTAAACTCCTATATATCGGAAAAAGTCTGATATAGCCAGAAAGCAGTCCAGACTGCCTGACAACTTCAGCTATGTTCACTACAATAAAGTAAAAGGCATGTTTTTCAGTGCACAGTACAGTATTATTATACCATTTGATTAATGTAGTGAAGGTATAACACAGTACAATACTGCAATGGTGGTGAAAACCACTGATGCAATCCAGACTGTCTGATATATCGGAAAAAGTCTGGATTAGCAGGGGTAAGTCCGGATGTCGCTTTTATCGGAATTTTGCATATTTCGGACTGGCCTGAGCCCCAATTAGTCTGTTATAGTGAGGTCTTACTGTAGGTGAAAACATTTACAATGGGTGAAAAATGGTATAATGTCATGGAAACAAGAATATGAAAGTATAAAAAATGTAATGTATGTTGAAAGAAGAGTCATAGCGAGTGTGCTGACTATGCAAATATGCACTATCGTTACACTAAATATCCTCAAAATGAATGCAAACAGCTGAATACATTTACATAAAGTGAAAAATGGTAAAATGTCACTGAAACAGTATTATGCAAGTAGAAAAAATGATATGTTTCCTGAAACAAGAAACTTAGCGACTCACATGTGACCAATGTGACCAAACTCACTATGGTTGAGCAATGGAACAATGCTTATTTTTCCTATAATTCTCAGTGAAAACTATTATATTGTTGTGATTGTTAATTAGTTCCAAATCAATAAATGTAGACCTGTTGTTTGGTTTCTCCCAGAAATACCTACCATAGAAAACGTGAGAGCCAGACAAGTAACAGAATACGATACCTGCTGCAGGGAGGCTCACCTGTTCCAACCACTTATGGACCCTGGTAAGCACTTTCTGGGTGATTTTCCTTTGTTTCTCAACAAAACCGTATGTTTTAGCCAAAAAAAAAAAAAAAATCCAAAACAGCTCGGGAGTGGGGGGTATTGGAAGTGGGAAATCAGTCGGGATGTGACGGGTTAACAACTGTGTCCACCACGGCTTCGACCCTTCCATAAGGCTGCACCAAAAAAGGCATAACAACAGTCCTAACAATATGAGGGCAGTGCTGCTGTTGGACCTAGCACCAGCCGATCTTTTCTTTGGCAAACTCTCCAAGGATGGATGAATCAAGGCCTTGTTCCTGTCTGCCAACGTCAATGTCTATATCTAGCACATGGACCAAGGAGTAACCGAGAATGCCATGAGACACTACAGAAACCTCTACCTGGAACAATGACTCATTGTGACTGAGGATGGGATGGGCTAGGCCGACTATACAGACACCAGAGGTAAGAAACCCTGCAGTTTCAAGAAGTAAAACCATAATGGGCACCATCTTCAACTGGGCAGGGGCAAGAAGAAAGTGGCACTTGCTGTGCTCATTAATGGGTGATGCAAATTCCTCACAAGCCCCAAAACTCCAACATCACAGCATGATTGTGGGGGATTTGAGTCACCAAGGATGGCAGAAATGTTGGCAGCTGCAGAGCAGGGGGAACCTTGCTTAGGAAGAGCTGCAAGAGTGACTGAATGAGGATGTTGGTTTGCATGGCTACCATCACCAGATGGAGGAGGAGACTGTGACAGAGCTATTGGAAGACAGGACACCAGCTTAGGAGGAAGACAAAGTGGGGGAGAAGGAGGCACCTGAACCATCTCTAGTTGCAGGCACTGAGGTTGCAAACACAATCCTGACTTCCACAGACAAAGTCAGAGAACATCTGGCTAAACATAATGAGGTCATGCAGCTCATCAGGCTGGAAAAAATGCAGCAACAGCAATGCAGGAAGATCCAGCCTAAGACTTTCCAGTTTTTCAAGGCTGCATCCTCTCCTGCTGCCAAAAGGCTCTGCACAGAGTTCAAGACCTCTACTATGTCTATTAACACTCTCAGCTAGCCTTCACATAGCCTCAGGATCCACCACTACAGCCTCAAAGACCCAAACCCCTGACACCTCAGCAATCTCTATACCAGACACGACAGCAGAGCCACTAGAAGCCATCTTTGCTGACAGTGACAATGAATGATAAGTGTCAACAGTGTACATCTATCTATACAGGTACAGTGTACAATACATGTGTTTCCTACCATTTTTGCTCCAACCTAGCCAGAAAATTGTCCTTTCCCCATCATGACTGTTGAGCTGCAGTAAGAGACTACTGTATTGTAATACTGGACTGCTCATCAAGAAGTGCAATGACTAGGATAACAAATAAACTACAAAGGGACATACAGTAATTATGGGCCAAGTTAGTGTAAAATGATTATATTTTACATAGTCAGTACAAGAATATGCCACAGAACTCATTTAATTTCAAACATGTGCTTGAAATCCCACATCACGGGATGGACCCTCAGATATAACAAACTATCATCTCTAACCAACCTGGCTTGCCCTCAATCAGTACGTTACAGTGAGGGTCTACCGTAAGGCCCAAAGTACTCTGAAGTACTTGTACTGTTAGGTTTACCTGAATAGTATACTTTCAAAAAATATATATGTTATGTGCCGGAGGTGGGGCTGGAGTTAACTCGGTTGCTAGGGTGAGAAGTGGTTGGAAGAAGTTCAGGGAGCTGTTGCCTCTCCTGACATTGAGAGGACTCTCCTTACGTGCTAAGGGGTCTTTGTATGCAGCATGTGTTAGGAGTGTGATGCTGTATGCTGGTGAGACCTGGGCAGTAAAGGAAGAGGATATTCACAGGTTTAAACGTACAGAAATGACAATGATTAGGTGGATGTGCAGTGCGTCCCTGCGTGCAAGGCCTGGGGGGGCTGGGTTTACGATGGAAGAGTTGAGAGGTAGGATGGGACTGGAGTTTATTGGTGTTGTGGTGAGGAGAGGTAGGCTGAGGTGGTTTGGACATGTGGAGAGAATGGGGGATGATAATTGGGTACAGAGGGTGAGAGGTGTTAATATTGGGGGAGGGGTTGGGATGGGTAGACCGAGAAAGACATGAGACGAGGTCATTAAGTGTGACTTAAGGGTTAAGGGACTGAACAGGGAGGCTGCCAGGGATCGAGCAGCGTGGAGAGCCGCCATTAGGTGACCAAGGCCGACGCATGCAAGCATGTTGGAGCCTTCAAAAACGAAACGAATGTATGATGTTAGTCAACACCTGTACAGTATTCTGCAATATGCACCGGAAGTTAAATGGCATACAACTCTGCTGATAATGCACTGTACTCTACTATACCTTTTCGTGATTCCTTTTGAGCTTTTATCTTCTCCTTCACAGATTTCCCAGCTTCAGCAAGTGGTTCCATAGGTTTTGTTTTTTTCAATGCTCGCTTCTCTGCAAGTTCTTTCTTCCTTGCTTGCTCTGCGTCTATTCTTTGTTGTCTCTGTTGTGCTTTATATTCTCTGTTCATGGCGCCCAGCTGGATCATCGTATTTTTGACGTCCCAGTTATTAGCTCTATAAACATCGAGGAATTCCTGAAACAAAAATTATGAATAATGTTAATGATGATTATGTTTATTATCCAGTATCATGATTATATTAAAAAACAAATATACATGCTAATCAAATTTATGGAGAAACATTCATTTGATTTATCACACTAAGCAGGATCCTTGACACACATTGCCATGTGTCATTTGCTTCAAGCATAAGCCTCCACTACAAATGCTGTTACTGTTGTTGCTCAACCTCAGTCATGCCTGGCCAAGGAGACATCAACTACTGGAAAGATATCACACTAACCAGGATCCCGGACACAGATCTCCATACATCATTTGCTTCTGGCATAAGCTTCCATTATGAAAGATGATGATGTTGTTGCTGTTGTTGCTCAACTTCAGTCATGCCTGGACCAGAAGACCTGTCAACCATAGGTAAGCAATTGCTCCTACGGAGTAATGCTATTGGTTCCCTGCATTGTTGATGTCGACTGATTAACTACTTGGATTTTTGTAGCCACATCAACAGCCAGGTCATTAGCGGCTCTCTCTCTTTGTTGTAACAATGTTGATGTTGTATCCGTCTAAGTGTGGCATGTATTGTGCAGTACTCCAAGATGTGGGTTATGTTGTGTGGGCCAATTCTATGAGTGAAACACATGTCATCAATGATTCCACCCAACTCAAATCAAAGCTGGTGAATAAGAATAAGAAGAGTTGGAAGAGTTTGTAATACAGTATTCTGATCAAGGTGTTGCACTGCCCTGTAAATGAAGTAACTGGTGAGTATGTAGGCAACTGCTGCTGTGGGGCTGTCCTATAGGTACAGTACAGAACATACACTGTGTAGGCAATCGGCACCCCTTTATGGTGACAGCACCTCACTGGGGTCTGACAAAACAGACCTCCATATAGCGAGAGGCAGGGAAATATGGGGAAGCTCGGCTCCTGGGTGGATGCCAGAGCTGCCTCACCAAGGGTGCACAGCACTGCCACATGTGGACTCCCCTTCAGCACTCTGCTGGTGCAAGTAACTACCCTCAAAAATAGACTTTTCTGTTCTAAATGGTAATAGCTTGTAGGTAAATAAAGAAGACTAACAGGAGTTTAACTACGAACATAATATCTGGTATGAACGTAATATCTGGTACTGTTACTGATGTTTTCTGTTCTAAATGGTAATAGCTTGTAGGCAAATAAAGAAGACTATCAGGAGTTTAACTACGAACATAATATCTGGTACTGTTACTGATGTTAACCTTCCCAAACAGTTTAGTTCCATATTCTTGCTCAAGAATACTGCACTCACTTGTTTGGTTTTAGTTATCATTCGAGAAATTCAAGGGACCCACCAGCAAGATCAATAATCTCCACATGCTCTCCCCGACACAATGCACACAAGAAATCAGAATTATCTCTCAGTCTACCTCAAATAACACTACATTCTCTCTCTCTTTTAATACAAAGAAGAAGGAACCAAAGGCCAGAAGCCTGCAAAGTTGTTCCCTCCAAGAAAAAACAAAAACAATATAACAGAGGGCCAAATTCAAGATCCATTAATTTCAAGATGCCTGGACACACTGTGTATGAAGGACTGAAGGCAATAGGCACTAGGAATTCCACACAGAGGAAGATAGTTTCAGAGCTGACCTGCTGTATACATGAAGGACTGGGAGTAACAGTTAACTCTTGCATTAGAGAGTTGGACAGAAAAGGAATGAGAGTTTGTTGACAGACAGGTGCTATGCGCCTGCCATAGTGGTGGAGGGATGCAGGCGGACAGTTCAGGGGAGCAGTGACCACTGAAGTAGCAATAGAAAATAAAGATGCAACAGTGCAGCAAAGAGATAGAGGTTGAAGGGAACCAGTAAGAGGAGGAGAGTTAATGAGACGAAATGCCTTTGGCTCCACCTTGTTAAGAAGAGCTGCATGTGAAGAGCCTCCCCACACATGATAGTTGTACTCTACATGAGAAAACAAAAAAATGTATAAAATCAACAACTGTGCATGGGTAAAGAAGGCATGGAATTCGCACAGCACACCTACTTTCTTGGAACCAGATTTTACATGATAGGTAACACGATCTTTCCAAGATAAATCCCAAGAGAATTAAACCCCAACTGTGTTTAAAGATTATGCATGATTGAGTTGGATATTGTTAGAAATTTGAGGATACTCCTGCAGAAGACTTTGATGGGTTGAAAGATGTAAGAACTGAGTTTTTGGTGCATTAAGAACAAGATTACTTTTACCCCAATCAGATATATGAGCCAAGTCAGACATAAGCTATGCCATAGCCTCATCACTTGTTTGTTGAAGTAATTGCTGAGATGAACACTGCAAGAACGATATGGAAAGGTGAAGGGTGGAGTCATCAGCGTATGAATGGATAGAGTCAGATGTACAGCTTCGAAGGTTACTGATGAACAGAAGGAAAGCGGCTGGTGAGAGGACAAGGCCCTGAGGAACACCACTACTGACAGATCTGGGAGAAGAACAATGGCTGTCTACAAAAGCAACTATACAATGACCAGGAAAGAAGTTAGAGATCAAGGCACAGAAAGAAGGATAGAAACCATTAAAAGGCAGTTTGGAAATTTAAAAAAAAAAACGTATGCCAGACTTCATCAAAAGCTTTTGAGATGTCAAGTACAGTAGAAACTCAATTATCTGCGAGCCAATAAACCGGAATTGGCGCTAAACAGGACAATTTATAGAAAAATTCCAAAATCGATCAACTGGGGAAAATCCAGGACCTAACCAGCATTTCAAACTGACCGCGCAACCATCCAGCCTGAATGCTTTCATTCCTTCGCCACCAGCGCATCACCGCAGTTCCCGCCATTGTTTTGAGGGTTAATAGTGTAAACACTGCAACACACCGCTGTTTTACTGCAATTTTCCGTAATATTTGGAGGAATATCAGCCATGGCTCCTGGCTGTTCATGGGAAGATGCTGATGAATCATTTTGAAAGATCATCCGATTCATGGAAAGAAATCCAGCCTACACAGCTAATGAACAACTTCATTTTTGTAGCCATTATGACTTCCAAAATCGCCGTCATGTAGCAATCAAACAGTCAGACATCAGGGACTTTTTCATGACGGGTAAACATGCAAAAACAGCAAAAATTTCACTCGTATCCTCCCGTTCATTTGTGGGGTTCCCAGATAGTGATGCATCAGCGTCCACACAAGCAAGTACTCCAGCAAAAACAGCTGCTTCACCAGTCTCCCCCATCAGGCCTGTTCGACTCCCAGCCAGCCTATCCACTCGCGTCGATAAGCCTGCATCACCCACAGGCCACAACTCTGCAGTTCCGAGACAATTCACTGCCAAGTCAATTCGCCGTCAGACAATTCCTTGTCAAAACATGGACGAGTCCCCATCAGGACAAGTCGCACCCAGGACAATTCCCCGTCATTCTACAGTATAAATACTAATCATTAAATAATCAATACTTTAATAACTATATTTCAGGGGGAGCCATCAAAGTCTATGGTCAATAGCATAGGCTTTGGATATTATTTATTAGTTGCACCTTTAGTCAATAATTAACTTGTTTCTCCCATGAGGAGTCGCATTTGAATTATATTCTAGTGTCACCCATAGCTGTCTTCATTAACCTCTTCATTACCGCGCCTCCCACCCCCAGCCGCCCCGCTCTCCCTCCGTCAAACCGAATTCCCGGAAGTTCATGCGTGTGCGTGGGGGGTGATCGTTTATCATAAGTGCTCTGTTTTTCATTTTATATTACTTTTATATTCTCAAGTACATGTTGACCACGAGGTACACTGTGCATGATTTGAAATACATTCCCTATAGTAGTATACGTGTAGGGATATATATACTTTACTAAACTTTCATTGTTCCTATAAATATAGACTTTACAGACATAAAAAGGTATATACAGTACAGTACTCATATGTTGCTCCTCGTGGTGTTGGTACATTGCAGGATGTATGTTGGGAAAGTCCAGGTGAAGTGTAGGTAGTGGAGGTGCCCTTTGATCTGCAAACGGATCCGACAAGAGGGTGAAGGCAGGTCCTCAGGGACCTGGCGAGCCTACAGGGCTGGGATTTGAGCAATTATCTATCTCACTTTCATCACTCGTAATCTCGCTATCACTGTCGTTTTCTGGTATATAATCATCGTCTGACTCACTCACTGATGTCTGATTGAGTTTCATTGTCGTCAGACTCATCTAATTCAACTGTATCAAATTCGTCATCAGTATCAGATGACGCCATGATCACGCAAAAACAGCAAAAAAAAAAAAACACACAGTCACAGCATGCAGCTTGGGGGATACTGAGGGGTTGCGGGTGAGAACTGGCTGCTGGTTGGTTGTGGGGGCCTAGGAGGGTGGTTGTCATGGTAACCACGTGCTGATATGCCTAGTGCAACTATTTTTTTCTGTTTATATCATACCATATAGGTCTATATATATGCCCAAAACATTTGAAATAATAAATCATATCCAAAATACCCAAATGATGTCAATCATGGCCTGGCATGGACTCTGATATGGCCATGGCATGGCCATGACAAGGAGAATGACGTCAGAGTCAAGTTGCCAGTTCTTACAACCCAAGTCTCTCTAGTAACCCCAAAACCAACACTCCTACCCTCCTATACCTCCCTATGCTTATCAGGTTTACTACCGTAAACCTTACAATTATCGGTTCCTCGCCAGACTTTTTCTAGGTTTACAAGCCTTATCGATTTCGGTAATGAAGGGGTTAATGACGGCGAAATGTCTTGTTATTGTTGTGACGACAAATTTGACTTGACGGCGAATTGTCCCGAAACCATCAGTCCTTGCTGACAACTTTTATAGCTTTTTTGTTTTCCTTTATTGTTGATGACTGATGGCTTTCAAAAACAGTTTCACAGTGCATTTTTTTTTTTTTTTAATGGGCACCAAAACTTATTCCTGGTGAAATATGTGTGATGCTAGACAGCCATCATTCACGTGTTGTTTATGTCAAAAGCTTGATTAGTAATGAGGACTTTCATGAGGCTTTGGCAATCCTTGGCGATTAAAATTTTTATGGGGAGTATTAGGGGGCAAAACTAATCGGTTAGGTTAGGTTAGAATGCAGTATGCAGTGATGTGTCCAGTCGGTGAGATCGTATGTAAACACACGTTAAGGGACTGAATAGGGAGGCTGCCAGAGATCGAGCAGCATGGAGAGCCGCCATGAGGTGACCAAGGCCGACACATGCAAGCATGTTGGAGCCTTCAAAAATGAACGAAAAAAAAAAATGAGTGTTGTAAGACGGATATATTTTTAACGAAATATATGAGGCTCCTAGAACCTAACCCCCTATTTTACATGTAAGTATATGTCACGTTTTAGCTAATAGTGTAGTAAGGCTAATTACAATTTCAGTCAAGTAAATAAAATACAATGAAAGCATTAGGCCTACTTTATGTCCTTGCAACCCATCAAAATTCCTCTCGTTGGGTCGCGACCCACAGTTTGAGAATCACTGGTGTAAGACAGCAGCAGATGAGTTATTCAGTCAACCAGAAAAATCAATTTTCCAGCATTTTGAATTCCCTGTGGCTCCCAGATAATTGAGGTTCGACTGTACAATGGCCAAGCTTTCGCCAAAGTCCTGAAAGAGTCTGAAAGGCAGGTGAGAAGATCGCCATTGGAGTGTCCTTGGTGGAACCCATAATGTCAATCAGAAAGAAGGTTGTGATAGGAAAGATGGTTTAAAGAAGAGATTTTAAAACCTTTTGAAATACAAGATGTTAAAGCAACTGGATGATAGTTGGAGGGCTGGGAATGGTCACCCTTCACAGGGACAGGCTGAATGAGAGCAAACTTCCAGCAAGAAGAAAAGATACAAGCTGACAGACAAAGACAAAAGTTTACCTAGGCAGGGTGTAAGCACACAAACTCAGTTCTTGAGGACACCAGGAGGGACCCCATCAGGCCTATATGCTTTGTTAGTATTGAGGCCAATGATGGCAGAAATCATACCAGTTGAAGACGATGCCGGCCATGAGGAAGTCAGAGGGGGGAAATGATGGAGGAACAGCACTGGAATCGTCTAAGGTGGAACTGGAGGAGAAAGTGTGAGGGATGAGTTCTGCTTTATCAATAGAAGAAACAACTACAGGGCCATCATAATGGAATATTGCACAAGATGGAATTACTTCCCATGTCCTTGTGGCAAACCATGCCTAGCCAAACTATCTCATTTTTTACAGTACTACCACCAGCCCTAGATACTTTTACAGTACTACCACCAGCCCTAGATACCATCACTTTTGCTTTATCTATATATACTCTCAAGCCCTTGTGTCCTATACTACCTCTGCATTTCCTCTAAATCTTTCCTCTGCCTCCCCTTTCATTCTCTGCAATCAACACAACCATTAGCATACAACATCACCACTGGGAGTCCATTTGTGATATCATGTGAGAGGGCTTCAAGCACCACAATAAATACTAAGGGACTCAAGCCAGACCCCTGATGCACATCATCATTCATGGAAAACTCATCACTCAAATCTCCATTCACTTTCACCAAGGTGTGAGCACCCACATACATAGCCATTACCATTCTAACCATCTACTCCTCAATTGCAGGTTTTCTCACTGTCCACTTCACCACCTCCCTAGGGAATGTCACTGGCCTTCTCCAAATCAACAAAAACAAAGTACAGATCTTTTTTTCTTTCTTAAATAATTTTCCTGAAGCTGTCTAAAATCTAAAAAACTAACCCTTTTAGGCTTGCCTTCGACACTCTCAATAGCAATACACTTTCCACTACGGGTAGCTTCCTTGTCAAACATGATCTCCAAATCACAAGCATCAGTATTTCACACACAAAATGTTATCACTTTACTTAATATTGCACTGTGAGCAATTGCACTGTTATCTGGCAATAGTGACGGTGTTTCAATGGCCTTGCACACACAAAACTGCATGAAAGGGAGATGATCACAATGAATGTAAACACTAGGTGGCTATTTTGGCTCAAATGTCTGACTGTCAGCTTGTGCAAGAGACACCACATTTGCACAGGACTGTCGTATGTGGCCACCACAATTATTGCACAAGTGAATTTTGTAATCTTTAACCCCAAACTGGGTATAGCTTTTACTTCATCGTTTCACTGATTTATTGCATACTGAGTCATGACTGTACATAATAACTGATTCTGTAAATTACACCTATGTTTCACAGAGGACTCAGTCTGTTAAGCAAACAGGGTAAGGTATACAGTGCCAAGTTGGGGGATACACAGGAACAAACAGACTAACACAGATAGATGCACATACATTCGAACTGACACACACACAAAAAAAATAACTGTCAATCCCATTTCATCCCCTTAAGAGAACAGAAGCCTTAGGATTAGCACACTGAGCAATAATTAAGAGGAGGAGGCTGATCTATGTCCCTGGTACAATAACATCTGCATGATGGAAAAACCTCTGGTCACTTCTGGGACTCACAGCAGCACAAAGGCTGCACTGCATTCCAACCCAAAGGCTCTATCACGACGCCACCAGCCATGCATGCAAGTGAGCACGCACATGCACACACACCAGATGGAATCTATACTTGAGTACTGAAAGAATGTACAGAACAACTGGCAGATAAGATTCACGGTTTAACTGCGTATTCTCTGGAAGAAGGGAAAGTGCCTCGGGAATGGAAGTGGGCCAATGTAGTACCAATTTATAAGGAAGGAAACAAGGAAGAACCCTTGAATTATAGTCCCTGACCAGCATAGTCACAAAATTATGTGAGAGAATTCTGAAAGACAAGTAGATAAAATATCTGGAGGAGATGAACATTTTGGCTGAAAGTCAGTTGGGATTTAGAAATGGAAGGTCGTGTATTTCCTACTTGTTGAGCTTTTACTCAAGAGTGATTGACATGCTATAGGAGAGAGACAGCTGGGTGGATTGTGTGTACTTAGATTTTGAGAAAGCCTTTGACAAGGCACCCCACAAGTGACTAATGTGGAAATTGGAGCACATAAGAGGACTGAAGGGAAAACTCCTGGAGTGGTTGACAGACTTCTTGACAGACAGACAAATGAGGACAGTAATAAAGGACAAGATGTCTGGATGGAGGGAAGTAACAAGTGGAATCCCAAAGGGCTCAGTGTTAGCGCCAGTAATGTTCTTGATTTATGTAAACGATATGATAGATGGAATGAAGAGTCATCCAAGTCTGTTTGCTGATGATGCAAAGATCTTGAGGAGAGTAGAAGTCGAGGAAGACTGTAAAATGCTACAGGAAGACCTGGATAAGATTCATGATTGGAGCCAGATGTGGGAAATGATATTCAACGCAAAAAATTTGTAAAATATTGGAAATGGGTACAAGTACAAAGAAGCCACCGCTGAATTACAGTATATGATGGATAATGAACCAATCACAAAAGCGAGAGAAGAGAAAGATTTAGGAGTGCTGGTCACTGGAGACACACATTAACAAGAGAGAGAGACGTAGAATCTCTTGACTAACATAAGAGTGGCATTCCAATACATGGATGAGATGATGAAAAAAATTGGTAGTGGCCATGATCCGATCCAGGTTGGAATATGCAGCAGTAGTGAAGTCCCCACACAAGAAAGATATAAACAAGATCGAGAGAATATAAAGTACAGCAACCAAGATGGTTCCCAGCCTGGCAGATCTGTTGTACAGAAAGAGGCTGGAAAAGCTGGATCTGCCTTCCCTAGAAGAAAGGAGAAAGAGGGGCGACATGATTGCAGTGTTCAGAGCCATGATGGGAGCAGATAAAGTTGACGGAAAAGATCCGTTTGTATGGGATGGGAAAATAACAAGAGGATACAGAATGAAACTGAAAGAGCCTAGTTGCTTGAAGAATATCAAGAAACACAGCTTTCCATATACTCATAGATGCATAGACTGTGGAACAGCCTGGACAAAGAGATCGTCCAGTCTAAAAACTTAAACAAATTCAAAGCAAAATTTGACTTGTTGAGGAAAAAAGATGGCACCCCATGAGCGTAGCTCATTTCCTGTATATCACAACTAGGTATACAGTAGGCGCGGAAAGTGTTGACGCCATCTTAAAAAAAGAAAACATTCTTGTGGTTAGCAAGGAGAAACAAATAAATTAACACTCACCATTGAATTTAGTATTTACTGGCATTCCCCTTCACCTTTATTATCTTCTTAAGGCGTCTGGGGAGACTGATGGCGTAGTTTTGCAGAAGAGACGGACTAAAACTGCTCCATAGCTGCAGCCTCAAGTTTAGGCAAAGATGATGTGTCCATACTACGCAGCTGCCGCTTCATGTGCGCCAAAAAATTCTCAATGGGATTGATATCTGGGCTGTTTCCGGGCCAATCTCGAATAAAGGGAACCTCATAGTCTGTTAGCCACTGTTTCACTGACTTTGCAACATGTGCAGGGGCAGAATCTTGCATAAATACTTTTGCCTTGGTTTTATCAAAAGAGTCACTTAAAACATCACATAAGAGCTCCAAATAATTGTTCTGGTTCACTTTTTCATTTGCAGGTAGAATTACCAACCTACCAACACCATAATATGTAAAGCAGCCCCAAGCCATGAGTGAGGCTGGGTATTTAACAAACTTTGAAGTGTACTTAGGATCCAGGGGGTCACTGCCTGGTTTGCGGTACACTCGTGATGAAGGGGTACCAGTGACAGTAAATGTTGACTCATCACTCCAAAGCACAGTTTTCCATTGCTCCTCACTCCAGGCAAGATATTTCTTACAAAAATTTACTCTCTTTTTCTTCTGAAGTGCAGTTAGCAGTGGTTTTTTACGAGCACAAAAACTCCTGTAGCCCAGATCGTCATGCAACAGCTGCTGCACACTTCTGACAGACACATCTGCCAGCAACTGTGGGTTCTTTTCTTTTAAATCCCGTGCTGTTAGCCTTGGATCCTTGCTAACTTGCCTTGAGATCAGCTGACGGGTCCTGAAGGTTGTCTTACGAGGTCTCCCAGGCTTGGGAAGTGGAGTGGGAGGAATGGCCTCCCCACTGTCCTTGAACCGCTTCACCAGTCTCTGCACTGTCCTCAGTCTAACACCATCTGATTTGCAATAAATGGGAGTTTGTGGCCAGCTTTGTATAAAGTAATCACTTCCACACGTTTGTCCTTGCTTGTGGTTACTTTAGGCATGATGAGAATGTGGTAGGTAACCAAATAACTGTGTTATTTGAGTCAAAACATGCCCTCGTGGTGCATCACACACAGAGACAATCCTCCTCCTGTGGCTGCCCAAACATTACTGAGCCTGCTCCTGTGGTGCCAAACCTATCAAGCAGGGTTGCCAGCTCCCGTTGAAAAAGCGTCAGCTCATTTCGCATCACAGGGGAGGGTAGTATTGACCCTACTTCACTTAACGCGAAAAAGAATGACGTCGGCAAAAAA
>JAGKTI010006521.1:0-21556 GCA_018397915.1 Birgus latro
TTAAGGACGTACAGCACAAAGGAGTAGCACTAGATCATCAGGTCTTCAGGCACCAAGGACAAGCATGTGATACTGGGTCTGGTCAGGGTGCATGGAATCAAATAGGCCTATTGGGAAGTAGGTGGGTACAGTACAGAATGTCCATATGCAGTGCAGTAGAAAACTTGTGTGATTCACTAAGGAGATTGGACAGAGAGAGTTGTTGACCCAAGGTAAAAAGAAAATGAAAATCATGACAGTACATCAGAGCATTTAGGGCAGTCGAAAAGATGTAGTACAGTGAATCGGAGTAATCAGGATATTGGCTCGAAAAAAGATACAGTACCAGTACTGTACAGTCAATTTTACACCAAAAACCTAGTCCATAGTTAATGTGTTCAGGCCTTTGCTTGGCTATGTGACAGCGTCGTCATGAACTACTTCTCACATAGTCTAGCAAAAGTTCATATTAACTGTTCTCACTACAGTAAATGACTGCCATACCCAGTTGAATGCCCATTGTCAGTGTGCAAGCAGAATCACCCAAAATAACGGTACTTTGGCTTCGGTGAAAGTGTTTTGTACAGTTTGGTACCATGCTAGCTACTGGTAAATTTAGCTAAGTACCGTAAGAATAACCAAACCATATGTGCTTCCTACGTGTCAACAAGTGGGTTGATGGAGGGTTAGTGCCCCTCCCTGTAAAACAGATAACTCAAAGTCAAGTGGCTACCCCTTATGAGATTATTGTGTCTGGCAATAGATAGATAGATAGACCGCAAGGTTGTCTGTTTTATGATAAATTAGGCTGACCTGGTAAACTTAGCATCGAACTCTCAGTTATAAGGGATGGTGTACTGGTAAGTGGATTATTTATCACAGTGACTTTTGAAGAATAAAACTCCTTTAACTGGACCACTGAGCCAGTATCACATTACAGTGCTGTATTTAAAATACCAGTAGCTACAGATTGAGGATTACTGGGTATGTCTCACCAAGATAGCTTATCAATGAAGGCATTTTTTTGCTTTCTTAATTGTTATCTGGCACATTCAAGATTGTTATCTGGCACAGTTGCTCATAAGTAACCTGTTATTTTTATTTATTTATTTAGTTATTATTTTGTTATATGATACTGTACTTGCTGTAGCTCTTCTTTTTTGGCTGCAGTTTGGTAGGTCTTCTTCGGTCATCTACAGAGTAGGATGGTGTACAAACTGGTATGGTAACAATGTATCTTACCAGCAAAGTATCTCCCAGTAATTAGCTAGCAATATTATCTGCAGTATTCACAGGGACATTTGACGAAGGGTATACATAACTTTTCGGAAGTACAGTACTGTAGTTCAGTATTTCTCTTCATCAGACAGTTGATAAATGGTCCAAAAGGAATGCAGTACGGTAATTCTAACTTATTCACTTCTGTCTTACAGATGCCTCCATTGTGCTGACGGAGGACACTGACAGTTTCATCATCGGAGACCGAGTGTGGGTGGGAGGTACAAAGCCGGGGGTCATCTCCTACATTGGGGACACACAGTTTGCCCCAGGAGAGTGGGCTGGAGTCACACTTGATGAACCCATTGGTAAGCCAGTGCAGATTTTGGTGGGCAGAGGAGATTCATTCATGAGACACAGTACAGTACAGTAAGACCTCACTATAACGGACTAATTGGGGCTCAGGCCAGTCCGAAATATGCGAAATTCCAATAAAAGCGACATCCAGACTTACCCCTGCTAATCCGGACTTTTTCCGATATATCAGACATTAGTCCGGATTTCATCAGTGGTTTTCACCACCATTGCAGTATTGTACTGTGTTATACCTTCACTACATTAATCAAATGGTATAATAATACTGTACTGTGCACTGAAAAACATGTCTTTTACTTGTCTTATTGTGGTGAACATAGCTGAAGTTGTCAGGAAGTCCGGACTGCTTTCTGGCTTTATTGGACTTTTTCCGATATATAGGAGTTTAGTTCGGTACCTCCTCAAGTCCGATAAAAGCGAATTCCGGTCTACTGAAGTCCGTTATATCGAGGTCTTGCTGTATACAGTACAGGCAGACCCTGAGATATGATACCCCCAGATGTGATACCCCGGCTTAGTGATGGGGGTAGAAATACCACCCTACCCTGCCAGATGATGGCCAGATCCTGGCATATCGATGGGTCTCATTTTTCGAAACCGATTTTGGCGATATTTTAGGCTTAAATTTTGTGTTTATGTTGATTTATAAACTGTTTTAATGCGTTTTAGTCATAGGTGGGGCGAACGCTGTCATATTGGGGTACAGTTTACTAAGTTTGGCTTTTCCCAGACTTATTTTTGATGATTTTCAGATTTTATTTTTTGGGGTAGGTGAGTTATTAACTACTTTTAGGCATAGTTTAGCTTGTTTTAAAGCTGTTTGGAGGTTAGGTGAGCTAGAAACTTATTTTTGGACTCATTTGGGTGGGTTTAGGACTCGGTTTGGGGAGGAAACCCAAGGCTGAAAATGCATCCGTATAGCTACTTTATGTGTTAAATCAACCTCGAGATATGTACCCCACCTAGCGATGGGTTTTTACTTAACCAGTTGTATTGTTAAACTGGGGTATGCCTGTACTAATGTATTGTTGAGATACAGATATCTTTACTTTATTTCAGGGCTTTATATTTTGTTGGAAGATTATTGTACAGTAGTATAAAAGCTAATGTACTTATTTAAGATCATAAGGTCAAACAGCCTAAACTTATATGGGTAACTGCATGTAGCCTGAAGGGGGAAAAAAGAAGGAAAAAAAAAAGCAGTATGACATAGTGCAGTACAGCATGCAGTTTTATGTAAGAGTATTTCAGGTTACGTTAACGTACAGTCTCTTAATAGTTGGTTGCAGAAAGTTTAATCAAGAAATTGTAAAAATAAATACATTGTAGGTACTGTATACGTGTATGCTGTATTATTATTATTTTTAATTTCCAGGTAAGAACGATGGTAGTGTGGGTGGGATCCGTTATTTCCAGTGTGAGCCTAAGAAGGGTGTGTTTTCACGACTCACACGCCTTACTCGGGAGCCGCTTACAGACATTGACATTGAGATCCGTGCAGCTCGGTCTGCCTTGAGCTCAGAATCTCCCAAAGCCAATGGGACACCAAGCACCACCTCCACACCAACTCGCAAGGTGACCCCGATGCCCACCTCCAAGCCAGTCCCAGCCAAGACCGCCTCACCAGCACCTTTACCCACAACTGGGAGGAAAATTTCAGGGTCAAGTAAGCAAAATCTCAGTCTTACAGCGTTGATAACATCTAGTCTTGTGTTAATATTGTAAGTAGTAGTTTTTTTTTTTTCCCCCCTCCCCACTCCTGAACACAGCTGCTGCAAGATTTTTCCCACATAGCTTCACTTCTAACCGTACTGTACTCTTCAGATGCATCTACCTGTGAAGAAAATGTTAGTTTGGGGCAGGTTACTCATCGAGTTACAAAGTGATTTTCCTCAGCCTTACAGATCAGTTACCCTTCAGGACCCATAAAACATGGATGGTAGGTGAGGATGCTCACCATCTACTCACTTGATGTAGTGCTTCTCTCAGTTGATGGCCCTTTCCTCTCCCTTTCTTCTTTCCTTCCATCCTCCTCTGTCTATTTTCCTTCATTCTTTCCTCATCCTTATGCCTGTGGGTGACTACACTCCCTCTTCTGTCTTTTTTTCCTTCATTCTTTCCTCTTCTGTCTATGGGCAACTCCACATTGAGTGACAAGCCAAATGGTTTCCTGTACACCAGGAAACTATTTACTATGCTGGGTGGTAACCATATAACCAAATTATGGCACCTGGTGGTTTAGTGGGTAATGAAGGCGCTCCAGTTGGATTTAGCGTGTGCAGGTTTACATCCAAGGGGTGGTTGGGGTTTATTGCTCACATAATGCCACTTAGGGATAAGTTAGGCTGGCCACTGTCATCTTACATGTCAGGACCAATTTGCCAAACCCCTGTCTCCGCTCCTCACTTACCCCAGAGTGGCATTACGTGAGCAATAAACCCCAACCACCCCTTGGATATAAACCTGACAAGGCTCAATCCAATTAGAGTGCCTAAAACATATATCCGCTAAACCACCAGGTGCCATAATTTGGTTACATGGTTACCACCCATTTCCTGGTGTACAGGAAACCATTTAGCTTTTCATTCAGTGTTGAGTCACCCATCGACAGAAGGAAGAGGCAAGAATGAAGGATACAAAGACAGAAAAGGAAGGATGGAAAGAAGGAAGGGGGCAAGGGCAGGCATCCGGGAGCAGCACTACATTGAGTGAGTGGATGGTGAGTGCCACCACCAACCACTAACATTTTACATTATGTCTTGACCCATACCATGAACCCTGCTGCAACAGTACACATACCATACAACTGTGCATAAAGTCCTGACGTATGCAGTCTGAAAATGTGCTTGATTCCTGATGATATTGAAGTACAGGTACCATAGCATTAGTCATATGTACCAGTAATTGTCACCCTTCTCCTCTAATATACAGTATAGTATATAGAATTATAAAACACAGTCGAGTAGCTTGTTAGATTAGCCATGTTTTTAATTCTCCTACACAAACCACCTGGCAGTCGAGCAGCGCGTCAGGTTATCCATGTTTTTTATTCCTCCCGCACAAACCACCTGAGAAAGGTAGCAATGGAACTGCCAAATATAGTTATGGATTGCAGTCACTTGCTACAACATTTGACAGCTCCTGTGTGGAAGAGGCTATACCGTTAATATTTGGAACTGAATTTGCGTCTCTGCTCCTCAGTTGGATTATTCAGTTGATGTATTGTTCTGTAATATTTGAAGCAAGTTTTCCCACACAGATATGTACTAGCTATTGTATGATATGCCATTGATACACATTAGATATGCTCCACTAGAGTAGATAATGAAGGAGTTGGTAAAAGCAGTTTGATTGACTATAGGGTGTAAAACATACAGTACTACATAAATAGTCCAAAACATACAGTACTGCATTAATAGTCTCAAACATACAGTACTGCATTAATAGTCTCAAACATACAGTACTGCTTTAATAGTCTTAATTTTCAAAAGAGACTCATGTGGAATGGCCTATCAGATGTATTTTAGCATTGCTACTCGGAATAATCCAGCTTGAGCCTAATCCGGGTTTTGTCATTTGCTCCAGCCTAATCTGTGTACAGTCAGTTATTACTGAAAATCAAGGATTTTTTAGGCAAAATGCCACTTTTAAGTGTGACATTCTCTGGTTCACAATTGAATAATGAGATTTTTTATATTATTATTATTTTTTTTTTTTTAGGTGTTAAGTCACTGGCAGCTTCATGATAAATTAACCATATATGAGGATTGCTGTAATATAAATGTAACATTTTGCTTTATTCCTCAGCCTCATCAGGGCCGGAACCCAAAGTTGGTGACCGCGTGGTGGTAGCCAGTGCAGCGGGTGGGGTGCGTCATGGCTGCTTACGTTTTGTGGGACGCACGGACTTTGCTGAGGGAGTCTGGGCTGGAGTAGAGCTTGATGAACCCACAGGCAAAAATGATGGATCAGTGGCTGGCAAGAAGTAAGACGGCAGTTGTCGGATATGCAGAACTGTCAATGTTTATGTATATTGTTTACACTATTCATTTTTTATGATGCTTTAGTTTGACATGTCATTGATTACCGTATTATGCTGCATTAATTGCCAAGTTAAGAAGAACTGGTGTTTAGCTGTGGTATATTTTACATACAAGTATTGTATTCTTGTTGGGCATGTTTAAAATGATCAGGAAATGTTTTCAAAATCATATAGGATGGTACAGTATTTAGAACTGTAGGTATAGATGAATCTTCGTTTTTTAATGCTTATGAGGTTTAGTGTGGTACTAGTATACTGTATATTACGTTTCGCTACCACCTGCAGGTATTTTTCCTGCCGCGACAAGTATGGTCTCTTTGCTCCTTTGTCCCGGGTGAGCAAGTTCGGGAGTGGAAGTGGCACCACCCCTCGCCGCCCCACCCCAATGGCTAGCCAGACCCCGAGGGTCACCGTGCGACGCTCCAATAGCCGGGAGTCAATCGGGGCATCATCTGTAGCATCGTCAACAGCCTCTTCGTCGGTCCGTGGCACCAGGGTAAGGCTTGGCGTCACTTCACTATCACAGGTATGGTTGCTGCTCCCTCAAGTTTTTGCTGTTTAAACTAGGCATGGGTTGATGTTTCAGCAGTGGCTTTTGAGAGAAAATGCAGTGATGTTGACAGTGTAGGACCTTGGCTGAGATTGAAGAAGAGTTTGATGCTTTGATGTGATTCACCCTATGTGGAGTTTTGTTGTTCTGTGAAGTGACAGTGCACTTATACAGACTTATTAGGGTGTGTGCTTTTGCCACAGTTGAAAATCTGTAGTGCTTTGTGTAAATACAGTCAATCATACTGTATTTCACTATTCTCTGTAAATGGAGAGGGAAAATTTTCGAACATAGAGGTCATGGTCATTGTCTTAGTGAGTTTCACTAAAGAGTAATGATTAGTCAGGAGTGTAAGGCAGTATTGTTATCAGTGTAATCTATTTACAGTAACATATTCTTTTATTAAAGTACCTCATAAAATTGAGCATGTGATGTTGAATGTTTTTGATTAATACTGTAAATATCTAAAAGCCACTGCTGCACCAGTTCACAGTAAAAGCAGCAGAAATATGGGATAAGCTAGACCAGCCTATTTGAAGTGTCCAGTTTTGGTACCCAAAGTTCACAAACCAACAGAAATGGGCAGTTTTGTCCTGTTTTCTCTAGGATATGAGTAAGTGGGTAAGTGTTAATGTGTCAATGTGTGTTTGTGTACTTGTCAGCAAAGAAATGATGCGTGTGTTCATTGGTTGCCCTGTCCTGTGTCTTCGTGTGTGTGTGTGTGTATGTTTATGTTGAGCATGCCGTGTTTATATACCTGTAAGCAAAGGAATGGAGCGTGTGTTTATCAGTTACCCTGGCCTGTGTTGTTTTGTATGTGTCTGTGGGTGTGTGTTGAGCATGCTGAAGCTGGTTATGGTGGAGTAGCTTTGGATCCAGCTGTTTCTCAAACCTGTGATTCAGTTCTGTGCTACTGTGCATTTTTAGTGTTCTAGTGCATACAGAAAATGCTGGTAATGGTTGCCTGGCCTTGTAAGGAATTGGCATTGCTAACCCTAATAGTTTACTAATGAAATCTTATCTTTGTAATGAAATATGGTAACTACTGTACAGATTACCTGAGAAGGGTGGTATAATACTGAGAAGTAAGGTAAAAGTAAAGTAGAGCATAATGTAATTGCACTTGAAGTGAGTTTTTAATGCTTGAAAACTTATCCCATTAAAATTTAAAGCAATAATTACTTCTGTGTTAGGAAAGAGCCATGTAGGGATTGTAAAGGAAGTGAATGTGTGTAGACAAGAGTGACATTAACAGGGAATGAGGGCATGAATTGCTGCTGGTTTCTGAGAATGAAAGCAGTTGTATTATGAAAGAATGGTTAAAATGCTAAGGGCCTTGCTTGAAGAGAGTAATTGACACTGGTATAGAGTTAATAGTAGAACTACAGTATATCATATATGAATGCTATTTCTTAGTGTTTGTAGACCCTGGTTACAGAACTTTAGTTTCCCAGCTAGGTATTTGTTCTTAGAAGCTGTATTGCATCCCTCTATTTGCCTTGGTTATTTGGTATTTATTGGAAATAATGTATTCACCTCATAGCCCCCCCCTCCCCTCATCCCCTCTCAGCAATATTGCCATACCATAGCCTGGTTTAGCCTAACTCATTGTTCCTGTTGCTTCCCCACCTCTGCATGCTGTCACAGGAAAGCATATGATGTATTACATTTTTTGTAGATATGCTACTGGAATTTAGAATCTGCCATGGTTTGTCTGAAGTATAAAGAACCCTCACAAACCCTAGTGTCTGTACTTGTCGTTTAAAGTTGTCTTATTTGAAGGTGTTTCAACAGTAGGTTGCATTGAACTAAGTACTTTATTCACATCAAACTGCTGCTGATCACAGTCATGTTACTGTAAGTTTCTCCCTCAGTTTAGGGCAAAATTATTTGTTCATTTGGAGTAACAGTGTGCCTTCTTACTCCTATTATTTATAGTTGCCCAGCACTGCCTGGTTACCAAATGGAACTTATTCGTGTATAGTGATTGACAGTAGGCTTACAGAGTGTCGGGTTCTTTATATCAGTATCAGTTTAAAAATGCTTTGTCATATGGTATGCAATCCTCCAAAACATATTGCAGTTTAGTTATTTGTTGCTTTTATAGTGTGTGTTTTAAAAATTATGATAGTTAAATTTCTGTACTGTATCTGTATTGAGTACAGTACTGTGATGCATAAGTTATTAGATACAACTATATCAAGAGATTATATCATTATTGTGATACGTTGACCATTGGGTTGTTAGTACATTCCAACTTTCTATCCTAAAGGCGAGTGGCAGATTTTGTTTTGTTCTCCAATGGCTTCCTTTACCCCACCATTGCATGTTAGAAACTAAGTAGCACTTGTTGGTAAACAAGTTAGTGTCTAAACTATAAGCTGGGCATGAAGTGTTATTTTAATTCATCTCACTGGTGAGATTTGTATGTGTACTTTGGCAGTTAGTAGTAACATGTTTTTTAATAATACTGTACATCCATTATCCCAACCATATTTCCCACTAATATATGGGGTAGGAGGAATTCATAAACAGGTTTTTGTATTTTGGTCATGAGTTGTACAGTGTCATTTTCTTCAGTATTTCATGTTTCCACTAACATAGGGTAGGAGGAATCAAGAAACAAGAACAAAAAAAGCACAAAAGTAAAAGTATCACCAGATTGCCCAGTAAAATAGGTCATATGTTCTTTCACACAGTATTCAAGCCTTCAAACTTATCAGCTTTACTTCATGGGCCTAATATACTCCACAGAATGTAGATATATAAATAAATTAATAGGGAATCTTCCACTTGAACAGTTCATAGCACTGTGAAATGAAATAGAAAAATGGCTGTCTGTGTGTGTCTATCTGCTGTATGTATCTGCAACAGTATATATAGAAAGGTTGTGAAAGATAAAGCTGCGTGGAGGGCTGCTGTTAGGGAACCAAGGCTGATGCTTGCAAGCATGTTGGAGCCTTTATAAACGATACAGTGATTCTCTCTTTCTCTCTCTAACATATTTACGCATACACACACACACACACACACACACATATACAGTACAGTACAGGTATATGAAGGGTTGAGAGCATTCAATTGATTGCCATGTTGAAAAGGGTTCCATCCTTGTCATGTGCATCTCTAAACATACAGATACTTCATCCATCCTTTTTCATTAGTCATCATGTCTTCACATCCATATCTTGCATATGCACACATTCACTTAATTTTTCCATTGCATGCAGTATACATCCAGTTGATGAAGCCAGGAAATTGACAGAAAAGGGTTTGACACCCGTGTTTCAGCTTTATAGTCAGTGTATTGTCTTTGTCTGGCAGGTGTATAAGAAGTGCATATACTGTGTAAGTTACTGAAATATGTGGGAAGGTTGTTAGGCCTGTGAGGTGGAGCCAGTATTCAGGATGCTTCAATGATTGTGTGGCCCATTTCGTTGTGCATACTGTGCTGATTGTTCTCCCACTTTTGTGAGGTCTCTTTTCCTTGTTTCTGGATCCTACCTAACCCCACCATTAGGTGGGAATAAAAGGTCTAAATACTGAAGCTGATGTAACTTACAATCATTGGTTAGTGATGTATGGACATCACCTCACAGCATTATGTTCCCGTGTGGCATAGGAATTGAAGAATTATTGTTTCTCATATTTCCTCTTCTCTCCAGTCTAATGAGATCAGAGAGTCAATCTGCATCTCTTCACCCCATGTAAATGTGAGAAATTAAGTTTGGTGGATGATTGTGAAATGACATGAAATATTGTCATTTTGTTTTGAATTTATATTGTGCATTGTATATTTTTTTTACTGATATTGATTTTTTACATTCTTTTTAAAGAGAATTACATATGGAAGTACCTGTACAAGTATTCTAACTGAATTGTTCAGATAGTTAATGCAACTCTTTACAGAGACCCAGCAAGCCCTCTCCTACCACCACTACCCCCCTTCCCAGTACCAAGACCTATATTATCTTTACATAAATGTCTTGATGCTGTGTTAGCTACTCATACATTCTGCCATACAGTGTAGTTTTGTTTTCAGGTTGTGACTTATAACAGTAGTCTTTAAATCTGATTGTATATCAAGACTGGATACCAGAAGACAGTGTTTTACCAGTCATTTAAATTTGTTAATATGATAGAGTAAGTTTGGAAATTAGTGTACAAAGATATTGAACATTGCTGCTCTTTATTGGAAATCAGTGTACATAAACTTTGATCATTGCTACTTCCATAGTTTTCACCTTAGTTTTGATATTATTAAGGTGTGATTTTGGAGCATGATGTCATTTAAATTTTTTTTTTTTTTTAGAGAGAGAGAGATTATCAGTCTTTCCCTATGGTGTGTACATAGACTTTGAACATTGCTACTTCCATAGTTCTCACCTTAGTTTTGATATTATTAAGGTGTGATTTAAAAGCATGATATCTTTTATTTTTTATTTTATTTTTTTATTTTTTTATTTTTTTAGAGTTTATGAGCCCTTCCCCTTGGTTAGTGTTATTTGCAAGTTACAATTTTAGATGAACAGTTAAGTTTGACCAGCATTAGCATGAGAAGTGTAGCGCTCTCCCTTACCAGTTTGTTTCTGCCTAAATTGCGATCATAATCTTATGTATGCTACTTGTGTAATCTATGTTGGCATTAAAATGACATGAATAATGTACAAGAGAGTAGTAAGGTAGCTACAGTATATTGTGCAAAATGATATTGGTAAGGAAGGGGTGCTAGAAGGCCTTCTAAGCTGGTAAGACTTTCATGCCTAGATATTAAAGTTTTTTCCTAATATGCCAACAAATCCAGCTGCTTGTGTTGTTAGTGTGCTATGTGTGTGACTAATTGGCCAATACCCAACCCTTTACAGAGACCCAGCAAGCCCTCTCCTACCACCAGCACCCCCCTTCCCAGTACCAAGGCTATGCAGGTGAGTCTTTCCTTTTCATGATGTGGTTAATTTTATTCAGTTACTATTAGTCTGATATGTGACTTCACTACCAGAAGAGGAACTGTGTTTATGTTTTGTAGTTCATATTCGTTTCTCTGTCATAGCAGAAGAGGAGGACTGACTTTGGTTATCTGACTTGTGGATTATTGGTAAGGGTAATGAAAATGGAGAGGGTTGAATTAAACCATAAAGTGCAGCTTACCACAGCAAAGAATAGGGCATTGACTCTGATATGCGTCAGCAGAGGACAGTTAAAACGAATTTCATGTACAGTATAATATTTTAATGGTGGTTGTTTGACCTGACTATTTTCTTATCTGTATCTCAGCTTGCCCTTTTTCATGTAATACCCACATCACGGAGTGAAAGCTGATAATTTCCTTAAGCCACAGTTTATGCTTTAATGTTTAGGTACTGCACAACTGTGGTCTCATATACCTGATCCACCATAGACTGAGTATTTAGTTCTTGTCCTATTTATAAAACTGATATAAAATCATAAAAAATCTACAGCAGTTCAATTCCAACTGTTACAGATTTTTTATGAATGGAGTACACCAGTAATTTGGTGCATGGATTATTTTTTTTTATTTAGTTTGTTTTACCTTCCTTTGTTCATCATCTGTAGAGAGAGAGAAAACTACTGTTGCTTTGTACAGTGATTCTGCTTTGGAAGTTGTCTAGAAAGTGACACAGTGTCCTGTATACCATGCCTTTACCTTTGGGAGATGAGGAATATGTTGCCACAGTTATGTGCACAGATTATACAGTACAGTTCATTTCCTCCACTTGGGTTTGGTACATTCGTGTGGGTACAGCATAATGTACAAGAGCTGGTGCCTTTTAATGGACTGTACACAAACTCTCATGTTTAGCTTTAAGTGTAGTTTTTTTCACATCACAGCACTAAATTATTAGTAGTACAGTAACTGGAAGCCTTGCTGTCATGGGCTGTTTTCTGATAGGCCTTATTTGATGCCTCTGTGTTTTCTGAATTGTGTGCAGTCCCCTCTTGAAGTATGATTGTCGATTTCATGTTTCAGGCTCTGTTGTCTGAAATGTGTATTTAACTTTCTGTGCAAAATAATACCGGTATATATTCAATCTATACTAAGTGGGTAATTACAGTGCTCCAATCAGATTGAGCCAGTGAAGGTTTATATCCAAGGGGTGGTTGGGGTTATAGGTCATGTAATGCCACTCAGGGATGAGTGAGGCTGGTCACTCTCATCTTAAATGTCAGGACCAAATTGCCTAGCCCCGGGCTTCTACGTTCCTCATGGGGCAGCGTAGGAATTGGATGATGGATGGATGGATATATATTCAATCTATACTGAGATGTTGAAGGTGAGAAAATATGCAGAAATTCTTGGCTTTCATGTATTTCAGACACCAAGTAGCTTACATGAGAAAATTCAGAACATGTCGTCACTCCTCCTAATAAATTCATCGAGTTGCTTTGGAAAAGTTGCTGAAAAATATAGTTACACACTCATGAAATCACCCATAATTCAGAGGATCTTGACTTACCCCTGGATTGTTTCTACTATAACTTGTTCATGTTGCTTGAGACTTTTATTTGTGTAACATCACCATTACTTATAGAATGAGAACATCATTTTCTTATCTCCATTAATTTCTGTCTGTTTACTTGATGCTAATACAGTTTTAACAACCCATGGTGGAGGATCGTCAGAGCATAACATTAACCTCAGTCCCCTGTGTAATCCCTGTAAATACCTCTTCACCCTCTCTTTCAGGTCTTGGCAAGGGGTCTGTGCTGAAAATCCTCAACTTCAACTAAAACACTATCGCAACGCCAACTGGGAGCAAAATGGCCAAGCTGGACATTTTTATCCTCAGTGTTGTGATAGCCTCTCGCCTCTGCCACAATTACCATCCGTCATTCTCTGACATATTTGATAGCCTTAGTGCCAGTTTCTCATGTAACACTGGGTCTGCCATAATAAACTATCAGCTCATTGTTTTGTCCTTTGCAACTAATATTATGGTTCATGAATAATATTGTGACTAGTTAGTATAATAACATTTTTAACTAACAACATTTTGTGCTAGAGTATATTTGTCCTTTGCAGTACATGTGTCTAACCAGTTTTACCCTTTAAATAATGAATCTAGAGGTACTGTGTTTCTTATGTTACCAGTTTGTTAACTAATACTATGTTATCCAGTGTGATTGCACATTCTAATGCCAGAAGAAAATGTAACAGATTAACAGTTGGAACATAGTATAACACCCTGCAGATATTCTTCACTTATATATCCAGCTGCATTGACAAATCTTTGTTTCAAATATCTCAAAAGTAAATGTAACATTTTGAAATTTCACAGGGCTGCTTATCTTTATAGCTGGGTAGTATCATCAGCAACAGAAGCAAACGCTGTCGTCTGCCTTATTTTGTCATCATTTTCACTCCTTGTGTTGTGAGGATTCATTATCATAGATGCATTTATAGGCCTCTGATGTGTACCCATAACCCCACAGTTTATTCTTTCACTTGTATAAGTGGTAAAACATTTGTTTTGACACTTCATTCAGGCAGCACTTGATGCAGCTATACTTGTTATCAGTCCCATCAGTAATACCACAATCAGGTGCTGATAGAGAGATTAAAAAGTCAGTTCAAAATAACTAATTATTTAAAGCTAAAGGACAAGATAAACTACATACCTAAAATGGGTATATAATGAAGACCTATTGTACAGATTTATAACACATCCTTGAAGTAACTGTTCAGAATTTACTGTAACCCATAAGGTATTAAAGAAGAAAGTGACTTCCATTAATGTTGTAGCATAAATTCTGGGTGAGATATGATTTATGATTCATACATCACTTTTCATTGCTCCATGTATGATTTCCACAACATAGCAATGTTTATGGGAAATTAACCATTTTCTCAAGGCTTCCATTTGTGGATGTCTTGATTTGTCCCTAATTTTTCAAAGAAATTGGCAAATGGATAGTCAGTTTAACCTTTGCTCCTTTAGAAATTAAACAGTGAATCAGAAGAATACTTGCAGGATAAAGGCATCCAAGGATGCTGGCTTCACACCAGCTAAGTTGAAAGTCTTTTGTTTACTGTTTTTTCCTATGCCAGGACCGAGATGCGCACGTGGTGGACCAAGACGGCTTTTACTGAAGCCGAACCACTCGCAACCAGTGGCCCCCCCACCCCTCTCTTGTCCTCATCAAGGCTGTACCTCCCACTGTTTAAAACACTCATGGTTGTTTTATGAAAAGACTCACTTGACGGATGGATGTTATGGCAAAGGTTGAGATAGGCTGAAGTTGTGAATTTTCAGGTTATTGCTTTAAACTAGATATTAATTAGCATTAATTCTATAATTCTTATTACAAACTTTGAAAGTTGGTTAATGTATGCCTATTGTATTTTCACAAAAATTAGTGTTTAAGTTAGATGCTGGTATTAACAAAGATCTGTGCTTATATCAGTTATATGTATAGGATAGATTTTTAAGATTAAAGATGGTTTATATTTTAGCTTTAGGTAAAGTGTGCTGTGAGCTTAGGGCGTAAGGAAACTTCTGTTTTATCTCTTACAAGGGTGTACCTATTGTACTTCGAAGTTTTATTGCAACACTGATGTTTTAATAAGAAAAAATTATTTTTTATGAAATATTTCTATTAAGTCAGTTTGTTTCTTGTTATTAATGTAATAATAGTTATTGTTCTTGATGCTGTACCAGTTTCATTATTCTTGTTTGCATAATGTTTTTCATTTCCTATAAGTTTTCTCATCTTCATTGTGTACAGAAGTTTTTAATTACTGATATTTTATAGACAGTACTGTAGTATTAGCACAGTTTTCTTTGTGGTATAAAGCATGCATCAACTCAGTTTTCCTCATGAGATTATTAAGGTCACCGTAGTAAGAGATAATCATTGAATACAACACATAAGTGTTAGTTATAACTGAAGTTATCAATTGTTTAAAACCAAACACTTCATACGAGTGGAATATTAATGGTGAATTATATTTTTATTGCTAAGAGAGAGATATATATATATATATAACTCATATTTTATCATGCTTAGTGTAAGTGCTTGATGGCAAACACTTGGTTGATACAAATGCATGTGTATGGGCAGTTCTATGCCAAGATAGATACGGTGCTAAGAAGTGTCTCCAGTTTGTCAGTTAGTAGTCAGAAAGTTCTCCGTAGGCAATCTTCAGTGTGTGTTTTGGCCCAAACTCTCATGCAAAACATTGTTCAGTCCCATGTATTTGAGGAGTGTTGGTATGTTCATTTACCTCTTCATTACGAATACTGGTAGATTTATAGTACGTATGTTTTTATCACATGCTAAATGGTGTTCCTGAAGATAGACTCTATTAGCTGATTTTTCCATCAGTAAGTCATATTATGGTATGGCTTGATATCACAATGAAAAATCATTATGTAATTGGCATTGCTGTCACCTACTGTCATGGACTGGAGATTTTTACAGAATATTTAACTTTCCTTAACTTTCCTCTGAAGCTAAGCAGAGGAGCATTCAACAGTGTACACATAAGACACATGGGATTGAGGGACCAAGTGTTAAAAGCTTGAGACACTTTAATGCCTCTCATCATTCTCTTTCTCATCCTCTGCTTTTGAGCATCTTTCCAATTTTTTTAATGTTAGAAGATAGGCAGAGCTTCCATATATTTTGGCATCATTAAAATACATGTAGTTAATATGGTTAGTGAATATTCCATTGTCAGTGATTCTTGGTCATGTACAAAGATGATGTGCCAAATGTAATGTACCAAAAGAGAGGTATTTACATTATCCTTGTGCTTGGTTAGTTGCATTGGTTTGAGTGAGTTTTCCCTGAGTGTAATTGAAGTTGGTTTGCAGTTATATTAAAACATGATCATAATGATTACAGGTGAGTTTCTTTAAAGTTTGTTTTCATTGTTTTTATATCAAATATTTAATAAAGTATATGACTGCTTAACCATACTTTTGTAATAATGATCTTACCAGGATATGTCTTAGCCTGTGTACTTTGTTGTAGGTCCAGATGTTTACACTTCCCCGAACTTAGTCTTACCCTTCCCTCAGCACTAAAGAGTAGTATGATATATTGAATGTTGCAATGACCTCAGTTGTTATGCTGCCAGGATCTTTTTAATGTAGTCAGTCAATCAGTCCTCAGATTTTTTGCAACTTCTTTATGAATCAGTGCACTGATTATCTGCATTGCCATACATTGGAACAGAGGTGTTATACCTCTGATAACCCTCGGTTCTAAGCCAAAAGTTTTCCGCTACTTCATGCTTGTATAAGAAGTTTCATTGCCATTCTTTTACTGTCTCCCAGCCATTACTGTAATGAAACTCAAGTGTAGCCTAAGCATTTTTGTGAACTTTTAGTTTATTGCAGATCTGGACACACCTCCCCCCCCCAAGCATATTATGAGGTAATATAACTTTTGAACATGAACATGTTTCCAGGATTTTGAAATATAGAATAAATTTGAACATTATGTACAGCTTGCAAGTCAGGCATCCTTATGCCAGAAGTTTGAAAGCTTGAACTGTGAATAAACAAGACTTCCTATCCACCAACCCATAGGAGGCGCTGGCAGAGAAAACGCAACATGTGGAGCAGCTGCTGCGTGAACGAGATGTTGAGCGCACTGAGCTAGCACGTTTGGCTGCACAGGCAGATGAAGCGACAAGGGCAGCACACGAAATGAAGGCACAACTTGATAAGGTTAGTATAGTGAATTTTTTTTAGTCTGACAAATATCGTTAATCCCCTTTTGCTTAGTTGATGGGAGGGTCAGTTTGGTAAGTAAGCAAGGAAACTATAACTAGAATTTGTCTTCTTTAATATATCGCATGGCATCGTTTTGACATAGATATAGTTGGCATAAAAAACCCCAAAAGAACATGAAAGTGCCATAAAAAGAAGTAAAATGTTAAGGCAGAGGAAATGCCATAGAGTCGTAAACCAACCAGAAGACAGCTTAGGGCACAATGGGATAGGAAATGAATGACGGTGATAAGGAAGAATAAGAAAACTTTTTAATTATGATGAAAGCTTGGGTTTTGTTTTTGATATCTCCAGATAGTTATACTGTATTCAACTTTTGTACACTGAAAGTTGTGAACAATCCACCATTAACCATTTTAGTCTGATTACCTTATTTTAATAATGAATTTGCTACTGCCAGATGACTTAATTCAGCTTAGGAGGGGACTGTTCATAATGAAAGCATTAGAAATGGTCTCCATTCACCATTTCAGTACAAATATACCCCTTTTTAAAATAATGTTCTAAATATTGCCAGATGATTTATGTGGTGTAAGGGAGATCTCTGATGGTGAATGGGTGAATAAATGACAAGGTTACTGGCAGGATTGAAACTTAGCCATGACAGATTAGGGATGGACAAGGGAAAGATGAGTATTTTGGAAAGGAATTGAATGATAGGTTATTGAAGGACTGAGAAAGGTAAGGTAATTTTTTTAGGAGGTAGATGACTGGTAAAATGGGAAAATTTAGTCAGACCAGGGCAACAACAAAGATAAGGTTTATTGACAGATGTAGGCCATGAAAAGAGTAATGCATGCTTTCAAAGATTTGGGACATGAAGGATCATTATTGTAATGTAGAGAGTACTGAGAAAACATCCTAGAAGATTACAAAGAAGGCTGAGAGGTAATGACAACTTGGTGAAATGAGGAAATAAAACTCACTCAAAGGGTAAGTGCACAAAAAAGAGATAGAGAGATTAGCTTTGAAAGAATACAGTATGATAAGACCTCTATAATGGACTAATTGGGGCCCAAACCATTCCGAAAAATGCGAATTTCCAATAAAAGCGACATCTTTACTTGCCCCTGCTAATCCGGACTTTTTCCGATATATCAGACATTAGTCCGGATCGCATGAACGGTTATTCAGCTGTTTTGACTACTATTATGGTACTGTCTTGTGTTATAACTTCACTACATTAATCAAATGGTATATATAATAATGCTGTACTGTACACTGATAAAAATGTCTTTTATTTACTGTATTGTGGTGAACATAGCTGAAGTGGTCAGGTAGTCCGGGGTGCATCTGGCTTTATCGAACCTTTTCCGATATACAGTATAGGAATTTAGTCCGGTAGCTCCTCGAGTCCGATAAAAGCGAATTCTGGTCTGTTGAAGTCCGTTATATCGAGGTTTTACTGTAATTAGAATTTTGATTGGCATCCTCCAGCTAAATTTTGATCAGCATGCTCAAGCTAAATCATATTGACTCACTTTTGCAGTTACAAGAGGAGTCAGAAGAGCGGCTACATGACTGTGGTGAGCGGATCCGCTCTCTAGAGCGTGAAAGGGAGGATCTAGTCACACGCCTCGAAGACCGACAGCGCGACCTTGATGATATCACCTTTAGGCTTGAGGAGGAGGCCATCACAAAGGCTGACCTTGAGGTGAGTGAGCTTTATTTGGGGTCAGAGGAGAATACTGTATTATCAATTATGAGTTTTGTTTTACACTTATGCTGTTTTAGATGAAACTTGTGGCTGTTCATGAGTTAATTTTGTATTACTGCACCTGCACTGACATTTGAGCACATTCTCACTTATGAGTGTTAGTTGACATTTATATTAATTCCAGTAATAAACAGATGAAGGTATTGATGAATTGACTTGAATCATATCTGAAGCACACTGGTAAAATTTTGGGGAGCCTCTAGAAGTTTGTCTTGTAAGTGGATAAATTTTAAACTTTTGATGTGTTAACCAGGTATATGAAATTTGGCTTAGGAACTAATTTTTAGGGCTGGATTGAATGTGACAATTTTAATCATAGAGTAACATACAGTAAAAGTCCTTCAGTCCGGTCACCAAATGTTTTGAGGTGGTGCCAGCAGAACCCTCCCACTTTCCCCCCTACCCTGCTGTGCACTTGAGTTTTTTCTTTCCGATCATTTTTTCACCCCGAAATATATGGATTAGCCGATTTGTTTTAATACCGTTAGAAAGCTGAGGCTTTTTAGAATAAGATGAAAAAATGAAAGTTATATAAATCTATCTATCTATCTATTGCCAGACGCCATAATCCCGTAAGAGGTGGCCATTTGACTCTGAGTTATTTGTTTTACAGGGAGGGGCACTAACCCTCCACCAACCCACTAGTTGACACGTAGGGAGCACGTATGGTTTGGTTATATGGTTACCACCCAGCGTTGTAAATGGTTTCTTGGTTTACAGGAAACCATTTGGCTTGTCACTCAATGTAAAGCCACCTGTAAAGGAAAGAAAAGCAGTAAGAAGTGACAGGAAAGATGGGAGAAATAGGAAGAGAGGAGGGCAGGCTCAGAAAGAGAATGATAAAGGCTAAGGAAGAAGTAGGCAGCACTACACCAAGTGAGTGGATGATGGTCGCCACCACCTACCACTAAGTTATATAAATGATATTGCATAAAGTGAAATAGTTGTGATGTGTATAAGTTGAAAGAGCACATACAAATGTTTATCCCATTTTTTTCTAAGCTTTCCCCCTTCCCCCCCATGAATGAAAATAGTATCACCAAACTGGAAAGTGTTAATGATCATGTCCATATTTTTGATGTCTCCAGAGGTCCCTCCCAATAGTCCGAAAAAAACAATAGTTCGAAAGACCCATTCAGATTACGGGACTTTTACTGTATTAAGGTTATTGCCACATTCATTCAGTAATACAGTATAGCTCACCATACCTTGCAGTTAATGCAATGGTGGCCTCATCTTGAACAGAATATACTGTGAGGAGAGTAATGAAAAGGGTACAGTATGAAAAATTTTGACTTTATAATCAGTTATTCCTTTCCACTCTATGTGTGATCCACTCTGTAAGTCTGTTACACTGTCATCTAATTTTCCCATGTGACATTAAGTTGAACTTCTTGAGCATTGTATTGTATTCCTCTCAGATGCTTTGGAAATTCAGCATCAGTAAGGTGTTTTGGCAACATCAGGCATGGCTTGAGTATATTGTTTCTTAATATTTATACAGGTATTTGCTTTTATTGACATGTGTGCATTGTGTGTGGCTGATGCCAGCGTTGCATGTCAAAGGGCTCTGTGAATGCAAATTTTATATTTTTTAATTGTTTACAGTGTGGAAATAATTAACTTAATGATCTCGTAGACTTTTAGACAAAAGCAGTTGCTACATACTTTGAAGAATGGCCTTATAACAGTATTTCAGTTTCAGACATGCTTTACAGAATTTTACTTGAAGTATTGCTGGCATTAATACATTTTAACATTCTGTATGTATAGCACTGCATATAACACGCACAGTAATTTGATTTGGTAGCACTGGGTAATATAAGCATACATTAACATGCACTTCCATTTTGCTTTATTCCTATTTAACTTTGTTTCAGATTTTGGGAGACCTGACTCTTGTAAGTGCGTACATTTGTTACCTCTTGAGTATATCTTGGTGTAGCTGTTGGTTTTGTAATTTTTCTTACTTAAGCACTTCACTACAATTACATTCTTTTTCATTTTGTTCTTGAAACCTTCGGATGATTTTGCACTGCATAGGAGAGGCTTTTTGAACTGGAGGAGTTAGATTGGTCCCATCAGTGCTAGAGGTCTTCCAGTAAGTTATGTAAAATTATCTGGAGGGAGCATGAATAAAATAAAAATGCCATTGTAATGAAGAGGTTGAGCCTAAGATCTTTGTTGTTTGGGTATCTTGCGTGAATGATGTACGATGTATAATGTTGCAGTCAGTGAAGGTGAGAGGATTTTTATTTATTTATTTGTTACTTTTAAGATGCAAGCCTCGTCATGGCCATCCCCTCCTCCCCCTTCTCCCCCCCTTTTTTTTTTTATGTGCTAAAACTAAAACCTTAATTGACATTCACTGATATCTCATGACCATGTTTCTTGTTTTTTACTCTTCACATTTGGAATTTGAATGTTTCCAACTATGTACTGCCATTGTATTGATAAGTTCAGTGTCTGAAGCACAACAGTATACAATTAAAAATCCGTTTCAAAATGGGCTGTGAGTATCCAAAAAAGTGGAGCAGAATTGTTTCAAGTCCATTTAAATTCTCCTGAAAGGGTAGAGTACACATAAGTGAATACCAAAGAATAGCAAATTTTAGTTTGTGCAAGACCATGACAGTGAGTTGTCTAAGATATGCTATTAGCAGAGTCTTCTTTCTTTATATATCTGTTCTTTTAGGTGTCTGGTTTTGCTCACTTATGACCCTTCAGTATGATGTTTAGAGGGCACAAAAATTTGGCTGTTGCTTTGATACTGTACGCTTCGTGCATTTTTTCGTTTTTCATTAATATTATTGTATGTTGTATCTTTGTGTTTCTGCTATGTTCTTGCTGTAAATTTTTACTTTATGCTTTCCATAATTTGGTTTGTTTTTGTGTGTCAGATGTACAGGTATTCT
>JAGKTI010006522.1:0-30331 GCA_018397915.1 Birgus latro
GACTAGGCACATCACTCGTGACTCGGCAGGTGTGTGCGCGCACACACTCTAACAACAATATGCACTATCACTCTCGTCCTCTCTTCTTAATTTGACAGAAGATTCCAAGGACAAAGCTGGATGGTCTGTTTGCATCTGATACACACTATGTATCCAATACATAGACTTTTGTGTGAGAACCATCAACACCCGATACACACTATGCATCCAATACATACACTTTTGTTTAATTACTATCAAGACCCAGTCTGTGGCCACATACCGATATGTGATGTCTCTTGAAGTATTATAAACTTTCTAGTCTCGGCTGACTGCTGCAGTCAGCCGCTCAGTCGAGGCACCTTTCTTGGTGAGACAATCAGCCAGTTGTTGTGATGTATCCACCCACGATACTTCATCAATCTCCCCTCGCTCGAACATGTCTTGTAATACAGCAATATCAATGCGCAATCTCCTGTCTTCTACGCTCCTACAGGAGTAAAGGGCATCCACCAGACTCTTGTTGTCGACGAAACACTTTATTTTGATCTTTCCACATCCAGAAACCTCACACAATATGTTGGCGAGATATACAGCAGTCTCAGCACATTCAAGCAGCGCCAACGCCTCAGCAGATAAGGTAGATTTGACGACCCTCCTGATCTTTCTTGTTTGCCAGAATATAGGTCATCTTACCTCACTAGCATCTCGTAGGAAGATCACAAAACTTCCCTGAGATCCATTGCCTACAAGGTTGGCAAGTGAGGCATCCGAAACGCACTCTATATGACAGTCCTCGATCGGCCCCATTCTTGGAATGTATAGCTTCATGTTGTCAGTCTTCACCCTTGAGATCACCTTATTGAGTCTAAGCAAATCCGCTACGGTAGCTTTTCGTCTCATTAACTCTCCTCCTCTTACTGATTCCCTTCAACCATTGTCTCTTCGCCGCACTGTTGCATCTTTATCTCTCTTTTATCGCTACTTCAATGGTCACTGTTCCTCTGAACTGTCTGCTTGCATCCCTCCACCTCTATGACGGGCACGTAGTACCCGTCTAGCAACAAACTCTCATCCCTTTTCTGTCCAACTCTCTAATGCAAGAGTTAACCGTTACTCCCAGTCTTTTATTTATGCAACTGGTCAACTCTGGAACTGTCTTCCTCTGTCTGTATTTCCTACTTCCTATGATCTCCAGTCTTTCAAACGCAGTGTGTCTAGGCATCTCGAATTGAACGGATCTTGAATTTGGCTCTCTTTTGTACTGTTTTTGCTTTTTCTTGGAAGGAACAGTATGCAGGCCCGTGGCCTTTGGTTCCTTCTTCCATGCATAAAAAAAAAAAAAAAAAAAGCTCGGTTGCTATTCACACTTAACTCACACACATCAAAGGCAATATATGGCCTAGTGTGTGTGGCAATCCAACTGAGTTGCCCAATTAATGATCGGTACTCCGTTTTCTCAGACTCGGACAGCTCCCCAGATTTTACTGCTGCAAGATGTTTACTCAGCGTGACTGGTTTCAAAGATGAAGCATACTGGAATTAGTCGAGCGTTATGCTGCCATCAATGTTGGAGATGACACTGAGACCACCGAATTTGAAGGCTTTTGATTCTGAACTGCCGATGAGGAATATTTGACTCAAACAGTTTATCACTTGCTGTTCAAACTATGTGTACCAGCCCAAAGGAAGTCGTAAACATAGATGTATAGAATGCCTTCGACTTTGCCACCATTGCTCCAAGAGAACAGCGCTGAATCCAGTGAAGACACTTTAGTTCCGAGACTCAACAATTGATCTTTTACGCACAGATACCAATGCCTAGCAGCATCACAAAGGCCGTAAACAGTTTTCTTTAGTCTCCATAACATACCATTTGCATATTCAGGCAGAGGACGTAAATGAACAACTCTCTCAATGTCGTTACTTTGCAAGTAGGCAGCTTTCACGTCCATAGCGTGACAATCCCACTGGTTGGTGAGGGCCAAAGAAAGTGCCAAACGCACTGCTTCTTTTGAACAAGTAGGCAAGTCTTTTCGGAGATCCACTGTGTCTTCCTCAAATCCTCTGGCAACTATGCAGGCCTTAACAATAGGCTTTCCATTTTTCAGTTTTTCCGTCACAACCCATCGAACCGTTATGGCACCTTGCCCAACATCATCTACTTCCTCATACCCATCATTATTCTGCCAGTTTGTAATTTCATCTTCCTTAGTGCACAATACGGCCTCAGAGTTGAAAAGAACAAGCCTTTCTGCGCCATCATCAACCACTTCCTATTCGCTAAGATCCTTCTCCAAATCTATCCAATCAATGCTGCCGTCAGAGCCCCTCTTCAAATTATACCACTGTTTGTACTTTTCAGTGGCTTCACCTGCCCGACTCATAATCCTTCCAGACACCAACTCTCCACTTTCTGAATGTATTCCCTTTATACACTGACCAACAGAAATTTTTGGAGGCTGATTAATCGGAACAGAAACTGGGGGAGGCGGTAGCTCGATCGGTAGAGAGTTGGCTTGCAGTCCCGAGGGACCCAGGTTCGAATCCTCACTGGGGCAGGGAAGAGTTTAAGGATTTGAATTTCATTAAATCAGGCTTTACTGATCTACCAGAAGACCCGCCGACATGTCGTAAAAATAACCCCGCTAATGCCAATACACCAGTCCTATATGAGACAGCCCTAGCATGTATTCAATATGGACGGTGGGTGTTAGCGCCAAAGTGGTGACATGTAGAGGTGTATGGTATGTAGGAGGACGGCTGGGCCTTGATAGCAGGCTGTAAAGCCTATGCCCAGAGTCGGACACATATAAAAAAAAAAAAAAAAAAAAAATTGGAACCACACCATCTTCCGACTCGTCATCTGGTGGCTAGTCATTCAACACTTGCGGAGGATCGTCTTTAGGCTTCTCCCATGCGCTAGTCGACATATGTGCACTCGCATGTAGACACCGCCATGTCTCACCAGAATTTGTTTCCCATCTCTGCCTATTACAATTCCGGGACTGTGCCACTCATGACTGTCATTTCTTTTGTAGAAGACTTCATCTCCATTTCGGATGTCGTTTAAGTCACTCGAACATACGCTGTGCTGCAGAGCCCTAGCCAAACGTTCATCTGATTAGGTCTTTATAAACTCTTGTCTTGCTAAATGAAAAGCGTTCAAGTTGTCTCACAATTTCGATGGTGATGAAGGTTCCAAGGCTGGAGGATCATTTGCGTACACATTAGGCAGGCCAGGGTTTTGACCAAAAACAAGTTGGTTAGGAGAAAAGCCTGTGTAGTTGGTAAGAGCATTTCTTGCCGATACTGCCCATGCCAAGGCCACATCCAATTCACACTGGTTATCAGCCATTATCTTCCTAATAATGTCACCAATGACTGCATTTTGACGCTCACAGACTCCATTGCTCCAAGGACTTTCTGCAGAGGTTGTCATGATCTTGATATTGAAGGCCTCTCCCAATGCTCGCATTTCCGCATTGTTGAATTCACAGCCACTGTCTGTAAGAATTTTTCTAGGTGCGCCAAACACAATAATCCAGCTCCGAAATATTCCTTTGATAATGGTGGGCGCACACTTATCCGTGATTACTATCGCATTACAATGCCTGGTCGCCAAATCAACAAGGACTAAGAAATAATGCCTTCTCCAAGCTTAAATTTTAAATCCATGGCTATGGCTCCGTTAATCTTAGACACCATGGGAAAAACTGACTACGGGTCGGGGCTTGGCTTTCTTAAATCTGCAGCAGACTGTACAAGCATCAGATACAGCCTTGATAGCCCGCTCCAGTTTTGAACTTTTAATTCCCGCATCTGTGATCAGTTTAAATAATTTTGCCGATGTTGGTCGTCCAAATTGCCTGTGACGCTTCAAAGTGTTTTTTTTTCTACATCACCCCCAAGAGATGCCAACATGATTGTTTCACAAAATTCACGACCTAGTCATAAAGGAATTGGAAGCAAGTAATGGCCTGAAGATGAGGACTTCAAATCAATGATAGTTCCAAAAATTTTGACCTGGTCACTTCCAAGGTTAATCAACATTTTTGCTTTTTTCATGGAACGTCTACTCAACAGCAAGGGAATATTGCAGTCCACAACATCAGTCACGATGGTAGCACGCATGTTTCCAATGTAGCAGGGCAGAGTAACACGTTCGAGGGAAGAAACTGTGACACCATCAGCAAAAGTAAACGTTGAGGATGACGCTTCTTCTCTTATAGCATCACGTTCGTAATCAGTGAGCTCACTTAGATAGCAATTGATCCATTCAACTCCACATACAGTTGTTGAACACCCTGTTTCTAGAAGAGCACATCCCTTAGATTCTTCTACTAGAGTCTGTAACTTACCTCTACTAGCGGCATCATCCGCATAGCCCATAAATAACGACAGATGCGCTGTTTCAGAATTTTCTTCTCGATTGCCGTCGTTTTGTCTACATTCGGACAGTCACGTGCCCAATGAAATCTAGAATCACATACGAAACACCTCAATACCTTTCTGTCAGACCCAAATGGGTTCTGCCTCCTGCCGGTGGATGAGCGTTGGGGAATTCTAGCAGATACGGTTGAACATCGGCCACTACCACGACGTCGATCACGTACTGCACCACCCCGCAACATTCTCCGCCCTCGTCGAGTACCTCTAGCATAAAACGTTTCCTCACCCTCAACTTCGTCACTCCAAAATACTGGTTCGCCTTTCACCTCCCGGGCGGACACCGATGCCTCGTTCTGCCTGCCAATTTCACCAGCAAAAATACGATTCAGGGCAGATTTCATGTTTTTGTATGTCACCTCAGTTATCACGGACATCACTAGTTGTTGCTCACTGTCTGAAAGTTTGCATGCAGCTAAAAGCATAAAAGCCATCACAGAATTTGGCAGTTCCATGTCCTGCTTAGTAAATTTAAAATAAACATGCTCAAATTCTGTCACGAACTCAATAATGTTCATATCAACGGCTCTTCTGAAGTTGTACAACTCATAAAACGCTGCAAACTGTCGACGTCCTTTGTCCGCGAAAAATAAACCGTCTAATTTTTTCAGCAAGGTCTGAACACCATCCTTCTGATTCAGAACATCCGCATCAATCTCCAAAGACGCCACCCTCGCTCTTCCAGACAATGACAGGTGAATAGCTAAGGTTTGTTTTTCTTTAGCCAAGTCTGTCAGTTCGCACCAAATGTCGATGTCTTTTTTCCAGCTATCATAAGCAGTATCATTTTCAAGTTTTGGAGGCCACTTGGTCGAACACGACGCCATTTTTCGAACTAAAATCTGCTACCAGTGTCAGACTAGGCAAACCACACTCACCGGCCTCACAACGTGAACTGCCCAAGGTCCCCGGTTGCATACCACAGGAACCTTCCGATGATGTCATCACTCGTGATTTAGCAGGTGTGTGTGCGCGCACACACACTAACAACAATATGCACGAACACTCTCATTTCAAATTCTCGATCTCCTGGTTCGCTGTCTCATTGGCCTGTATCAAACTCTGTATAGTATTCTTGGTATTTTCAGGCGTTTCTTGATACTAGATCCGCCACTTTCTTTTCTAGTGCACTAATTCTCATAATCAACGTTTTGACCAAATCCATAACATCTGTTTCACTCTCAAAACCTAGGAATTCCAGTTCCCCAATCTTTACATTGACGGTCATGTTTGAGGTCGTTTCCAGTACTAAAATGAACAGCTGCTGCCAAGATTCCTACAAAACATTCATGTATATTTACTAACAATAGTTCTTTACATTTTTGGTAGCCTATAATAACTTGCAATACTTCAAATTTTAAACAAGACTGAAGGAGACAGGGCAATTCCTGAAAACTACTTAAGGTTCGTCGAGAGGTGGTTTGAGACACGTCTTCTCGCTCTGGCTGCTCGTGGGTGTGTGTGTGTGTGTGTGTGTTCGTGTGTGTGTGTGTGTGTGTGTGTCATAGGGGAGTGTTGTTTATGGCAAGGTGTGGAATGTAACTATGTTCTGCTGTCCAGTTTGTGAGAAGGGTCACTGTAGATTTGGCTGGGGCTATATTGAGTCTGTTTATAGTGAACCATTTGTGTAGTGTTGTTGAGGTAAGATTGGAGGATGTGTGTGGCTGTGTTTGCGTTTGGGTGTGTACATGTAAGTGTTATGTCGTCTGCACAGGAAGCTATGTGTATCTGTGGTGTGAGGGGTGTGGGTGTGTCGTGCATGTATGGATTAAAGAGTTTAGGGGACAAAACAGATCCCCGAGGGATGCCATTTGTGAAGTTTCCGATGTTCGATGACTGACCGGTAAATGTTACATATGCACATCTGCCTGCTAAATATTTTGCCAGCCATCATTTTGTGTTACTGCTGTGTTGAATATATCCATTGTGAGGTTACGGAGGAGGATGGCATCAAATGCTCTGCTAATGTCAAGTGTGACTAGGAGTGTTCTGTGTGGTGATCCAGCTGAACTGATGCCAACACAGACTCATTGTGTAAGGTCTGTAAGAAGAGTATTTGTGGAGTGTACCAATGTAAAACCATGTTGTGATGGGGCTAAGGGGATGTGAGGTGTTACTAATTGTAATATTAGTCATTCAGTGACTTTGGAGGGGATGCAGAGAAGTGTGAAAGGGCAGTGTGAGGAAGGCAACGTAGGGTCTTTGTTGGGTTTAGGGATAGTGATGAGAGTACCATGGTTCCAGATGCTGAGTATTATGTTGTGTGAGCAGCTGTAGTTTGATACATTGATGAGTGCTTTTATGCCCTGTGGTCCAAGATGTTTGTGGTGTATGTTGCTTATGTTGTCTGGGCTACAGGCAGGTGCGTGCTTAAGGTTGCTAATAATGTGCTTCGTCTTGCCAACGGCCATACCACGTTGAGAGCACTGCTTCTCGTCCGATCAGCGAAGTTAAGCAACGTTGGGTCTGGTTAGTACTTGGATGGGTGACCGCCTGGGAACACCAGATGCTGTATAGTAGCAGCCGTGGCTCAGTGGGTTAGAGCGCTCCGCTCTGGCCGTAGGGTCGGAGGATCGAATCCACCCAAGGGTCATTGGTAGACATCAGGAAGGGCATCCGGTCATAAAATGCTACACGCTCCAATCCAAAAAGGCCGATGCATGCAAGCATGTTGCAGCCTTCAAAAACGAAACGAAACGAAACGTCTGGTTGTAAGCCAAGGGTGCAAAGTCTGGGTCTGTGGAGAACTGTCTCTTGCATCATATGACATGTCAGTTGTCGGATTGGGAGTTTAGATGACTGACGAGTGAAAAGTGATTGATGAGAGTGTTTGCTTGTTGTTTGCTTGAGAGTATGGTGTCTGCTGTTGTGATGGCAGCATGTGACTGAGTAGTGTTGCTGTTGGAGAGTGTGATGCTGTTTAGTGTTTTGTGGAGCTTGCTGGTGTTTGTTTTATGATCAAGTGTTTGGAGAAAATTATTCCAGTATAGTGTTTGCTACTCTGATATTTTATTGTTTATCTGAGTGTTGAATTCTTGTATTTGTTGTACAGTGTCTTGTGTATAGGGTGTTGGGGAGTGTTGCAGTGTGCAGCATTGACTGATGAGGCCTTGAATTCCTGGTGTGAAGCTGGGGTTGTCTCTCTGTTGCCTCTAGGGATGTGTCTTTTGTCTGCATTTTGAATAACTGTATTGAAAGTGTGCACAGCAGCATTAATGTTTGTGATGGGTGTACTGTTTAATGTTTCAAAGTGTTGTTCTGTTTCAGTTGTGAAGGCCTCCCAGTTGGCTCTCTTATAATTAGTGTACATGTGTGAGCGTGTATGACTGACCTGTTATAGACCTTAGCTCCCCCAAACTGGTAGTCATCCTCTTCCTCTTCCGGTTCTGCTTCCACTTCTCTCATCTTGATCTTTGCTGTAAAAGTTAGAAAAAGTAAGACTATAAAGCAATCACTAAAAGTATAAAGTTCTTTAGTTACTGCCAAACCTCATATTAGTACAAATCTCAAAACTATCATTTGCATCTTTTATAAGGGCTCCAACATGTTTGTATGTAATGGCCTTGGTAACCTAATAACAGCTCTCCATGCTGCTTGATCTCTGGCAGCCTCCCTATTCAGTCACTAAACCCTAAGTTCACACTCTATTTCCTCATCCCAGGTCTTTTTTTAGTCTGCTTCTTGCAACCATACCCCCAGTGTTACACATCTCACCTTCCACATCCAACTGTCATCCAGTAATGCTGGAGTGGGAAACCTTCAACTAATGGCATTAATATAGCCAGACATCTTCAATGACCACTTAATTAAGCATCCTTCAACTACCTCCTATTCCCTAAAACAAGGAGGGCAACTTCCATGCAGATCATCAGGTTCACATACAACTCAGCCTGGAACCACAACAATAACAATAATAACAACAAGATTTCCAGTTCTCACTGTTTTATCATTCAAGAAGACAGACAGATGGCAATCCTCTAAGCAATAATTTTTCTCACTGTGAATGTGTAACAATATGGTATGAATCATTCAGCTATGATGGAAGTTTGACAGAAAACTGTTGACAAACATCTGGCAAAGCGCTGACTCTGGCTTCTTCAAGAAAATTTAGCCTAATTTTCTCACTCAGTGCAGTGGGCAAGTAATGGTATTTCTCCATGATGGTGTAGCAAGAGGTTCTAATACAATCCATTTGCTGGTAATCAGCAGTGTCCAGGAGTATCTGGGAAAAAAAAAATGCAATGGTAGAACTCAGCCAGGACCAGGTTCTAGGCAGGGGAGGAAGGGAGGGGTACTTTCTTGGCATCTCTCAAGGGTCCCAGTCAATGCCAGTATATAGAACACAGCCAGCATTTTCTCAGAAACAAAATTTTGCACAATGGTACTCCTCCGTCCAGATCAAGTTTCAGGCAGGGTGGGACTCCCCCCATCCCTTATAGGTGAGAGTAATTATTATTATTATTATTATTATTATTATTATTATTATTATTATTATCATTAGTGGCAGGTGGTGGCGAACATTATCTACTCACTCGATGTAGTGCTGCCTACTTCTTCCTTAGCCTTTGTCATTCTTTTTCTGTGCCTGCCCTCCTCTCTTCCTATTTCTTCCATCTTTCCTGCCACTTCTTATTTGCTTTTCTTTCCTTTACAGGTGGCTTTAAATTGAGTGACAAGCCAAATGGTTTCCCATAAGTCGAGAAACCATTTACAATGCTGGGTGGTAACCATATAACCAAACCATACGTGCTCCCTATGTGTCAACAAGTGTGTTGTTGGAGGGTTAGTGCCCCTCCCTGTAAAACAAATAACTCAAAGTCAAATGGCCACCCCTTAGAGGATTATGGCATCTGGCAATAGACAGATAGATAGATTATTATTATTATAAATTTATTTTCTAAATCTAAGAATAAGAAATTTGGTCCTGTGGTAGATCTCCACCAGGACCAGGTGTTAACCCCAAAAGACCTACTGTATGTCTGCCGAACAACAGTTTAGGAAAATGTAGCATAAAGTCCTATGTTTGTCGATGATATTGAACCTACCAAAAATTGGCAGTAGGTAGCACTGCCTCATGTATGACTTATATGGGACCATGCCAATAGGAACTACAGTATCTGATGAGGTATGGCCAGACTGGGCCTCTAGATGGGGAGGGGGTGACCCCCCCCCTCCCTGCCATCTCTCTACCTACCTCAGCCCCGGTGAGCCCTCTCCTCATTATGGCCTCCTAACTACCCATAACCCCATATACCCCCTGGATACCATAGCTGGTGTGCATAGCAAGCATACTTCCTCCTTTCCTCCACTCCTCCTCACCCCGTACACCTCCCTTCCTCCACTCCACCAACACCTCCCTTCCCCCCTCCATCCACCACTACACTCCCTCCACCTTCATCCTTTCCCTTTGTTTCCAGGCATGTGGGTTTTTCCCTTGCTACGCACCACTATAAAGTTTATTTACCTTTCATGATCACACGATCATTATTTCACCTTGTTTTAGGCCTTGGAATATTTTACAGTTATGTTTGTATGATTATTAGAAAAGAGAAAACAAATGTCTTGGACAAATTTCATAATTTACAAAGGATGAGATTCTTCATGTTACGGTACATCACCTCACAGAACGTCATCCCCCCCCCATCTTATGACCATTTACATAATCAGTACACATGTTTAGCTGTTTATATGTCACATACAGTACATGCATTTTACTGAAATATTTAAATGTATAACCCAGTTGTACACTATGTATCATTTATTTTTACATTCTTGCACTTTCCAATGACTTGTTTTATGAGTAGTTCATATTGCACTTAGTGATTTCGGTATGTTTTTTTTGGCAGTAGTTAGGTGAACCCATTTTTGAACAACTGGAGATCATAGAAAGTAGGAAATACAGACAGAGGGAGACCATTCCAGAGTTGACCTGCTGCATAAATGAAGGATTGGGAGTAATGGATAACTCTTGCATCAGAGAGTTGGACAGAAAAGGGATGAGAGTTTGTTGTTAGACGGGTGCACTGCACCCGTCATAGAGGTGGAGGAATGCAAGCAGACAGTTCAGAGGAGCAGTGACCATTGAAGTAGCAAGAGAAAAGAGATAAAGAGGCAACAGTGCAGCAAAGAGACAGAGGTTGAAGGGAGCCAGTAAGAGGAGGAGAGCTGATAAGACGAATAGCCTTTGACTCCACCCTATTGAGAAGCGCTGTATGTGGGAAGCCTACCCACACATGAGAGTTGTACTCCACGCAGCCCCGAGTGGACAGCATGTTGTTCACTCAGGTATGGGCCTAGTGTTTTGTTTGGGGAGGGCGGAAGTGGCATGGAGGGAGTGAAAAGTGAAATAGAAAGTGTGGTGGTGGGAATGAGTACCGAAAAGGAGAGTGGCGGGGGTGAGTCATCGTGCTCACATGGTGGTGTAAGGCAGCGGAGTGCGTCATGTGGGGTGGTGAGGAAGCGTGGTGAATCACGTGGTGTGGTGATGGAACAGGGAGGAGCCCCTCCCCAGCACGTCTTATGCTCTCCAATATTCAAGAACTTCCTCCACACAGCCCCCTGATGTTCCCCTAGCCCGTAAGGGGAAGGGATAGAAGAAGGGTAAAGGCCAAGGGAAGAGGAGCGTGAGTGGGGAAGCCCACCGCACTCCTCCTCCCTAACCTCCCCACCAGCATCTTCCCCCCAACCCGACGAAGGTGACGATGGGGGCGATGCTAATGTGAGGTGGAATTGGGAAGATGGGAGTGATTTTGCTCCCATCATTCACCCATTCACTGAGGAGGGGCGCGCTGGCTGCACAGCTCCAGGTATTCACCGTGGCTCCACCAGGCTGGATTTTTTCCACATGTTCTTCGGTGAGGGTTTTGTGGAGCAAAGTGTGGAGCAAACAACCCGATTTGCAAGCAGCCACCGCCATGAGAGTGAACGACTGGGCACAAGGTGCAGGCATTCCCTTATATATGATTACCCTGTCTCCCTGGCAGAGATATTTGTATTTTTTGCCCTGGTTCTTCTGATGGACATTGTACAGGAAAGACAAATTCCGTCATACTGGACTATGGACCCTGTCATAAATACACCTTTCTTTGGCAGGGTAATGAGCCATAATCGGTTGCAGCAAATTTTCAGCCGCCTCCACTTTTATGATGCTGATGATCCTGCCAATGCAAATAACACGGATAAGATGAGGAGAATTAGGCTCGTTTTTGATCACCTTTTTTTTTTTTTTTTTATGCAAGGAAGAAGGAACCAAAGGCCACAGGCTTGCATACTGTTCCTTCCAAGAAAAAGCAAAAACAGTACAAAAGAGAGCCAAATTCAAGATCCATTCAATTCGAGATGCCTAGACACACTGCATTTGAAAGACTGGAGATCATAGGAAGTAGGAAATACAGACAGAGGAAGACAGTTCCAGAGTTGACCAGTTGCATAAATGAAGGACTGGGAGTAACGCTAAACTCTTGCATTAGACAGTTGGACAGAAAAGGGATGAGAGTTTGTTGCTAGACGGGTACTACGTGCCTGTCGTAGAGGTGGAGGGATGCAAGCAGACAGTTCAGAGGAACAGTGACCATTGAAGTAGCGACAGAAGAGAGATAAAGATGCAACAGTGCAGCGAAGAGACAAAGGTTGAAGGGAATCAGTAAGAGGAGGAGAGTTAATGAGACGAAAAGCCTTTGACTCCACCCTATTGAGAAGAGCTGCATGTGGGGAGCCTCCCCACACATGAGAGTTGTACTCCATACAAGGGCGAATAAAACCCGTGTACAAGGTCAACAACTGTGCAGGGGTAAAGAAAGTATGGAATCGGCTTAGCACACCTAATCTCTTGGAAGCAGATTTCACAAGAGATGTAATATGTTCTTTCCAAGACAAATCCCGAGAGAATGAAACCCCAAGCATGTTCAAGGATGATGCAGGACATAACTGTTCATTATTAAACATTAGTGGGTAATCCTGAGGAAGATTTTGTCGGGTTGATAAGTATAAGAACTGAGTTTTGGATGCATTAAAAATAACAAGATTATTTTTACCCCAATCAGAGATATGAGCCAAATCAGACATTAGGTGTCCCATAGCCTCATCCCTTTTTTGTTGAAGTAACTGCTGAGATGGACGTTGCAGGAACCGAATGGAAAGGTGAAGGGTGGAATCATCAGCATATGAGTGGACAGGGTTAGATGTACAGCTTAGAAGGTCACTGATGAATAAAAGGAAGAGAGTAGGTGATAGGACAGAACCCTGAGGAACACCACTGTTGATAGGTCTAGGAGAGGAACGATGGCCGTTTACAACAGCGGCTATAGAACGACCAGAAAGGAAGCTAGAGATGAAGGCACAGATAGAAGGATAGAAACCGTAGGAGGGCAGTTTGGAAATTAAAGATTTATGCCAGACTCGATCGAAAGCCTTTGAGATGTCAAGTGCAATGACAAAGCTTTCGCCAAAGTTCCGAAAGGAGGATGACCAAGAGTCTGAAAGGTAGGTGAGAAGATCGCCAGTGGAGCGTCCCTGACGGAACCCATACTGACGATCAGAAAGAAGGTTGTGACAGGAAAGGTGCTTTAAAATTTTTCTGTTAAGAATTGACTCGAAAACTTTTGATACACAGGATGTTAAAGCAATTGGACGATAGTTAGAGGGTTGGGAATGGGTCACCCTTCTTTGGGACTGGCTGAATGAGAGCAAACTTCCAGCAAGAAGGAAAGGTACAAGTTGAGAGACAAAGGCGAAAGAGTTTACCTAGGCAGGGTGTAAGCACAGAAGCACCTATGGCAAACATTCCGTTCATCATTTTATCCCTATAAAGACCCTGTCATAGACAAGAGTCTCGTGTTGTGGAGAGGCAATATTTCTTTTCGCCAGTATATATCAAGCAAAAGGCACCGTTTTGGGTTCAAGATCTTTGTTGTGTGTCACTGTAGGACTGGTTATGTGCAAGACGTAGTCTTGTACACCGGTGCACAGACAGACATAATAGAAGATCAGAGTACTGGTCTGTCTGGAGCCATGGTAAAGACTATGATAGAAGAGTACCTTCATTGTGGTCACGTCCGCTACCTGGATAACTGGTACACTAGCCCTCTCCTCACTCATTATCTACACTTGCACGACACGGGAGTCTGTGGTACTGTCAAGGTGAACTAGCGTCACATGGTCAAGGTGGGGCGGAAACTGGACAAAAATGAGGTGGTCTTTGTTGGAACTAGACGAACTGCACTCACCCGGCCGGCTTTACGGCGTGAACTGCCAAGGCTCCCGGTTGCATACCACAGGAACCTTCCGATGACGTCATCACTCGTGACTTAGCAGATGTGTGCGTGCGCACACACACTAACACTCTCGTCCTCTCTTCTTAATTTGACAGAAGATTCCAAGGACGAAGCTGAATGGTCTATTTGCGTCTGATACACACTATGTATCCAATACATAGACTTTTGTGTGAGTACCATCAACACCTGATACACACTATGTATCCAATACATACACTTTTGTTTAATTACTATCAAGACCCAGTCTGCGGCCACATACAGATATGTTATGTCTCTTAAAGTATTATAAACTTTGTAGTCTCGGATGACTGCTGCACGCAGCCGCTCGGTCGAGGCACCTTTCTTGGTGAGACAATCAGCCAGTTGTTGTGATGTATCCACCCACGATACTTCATCAATCTCCCCTCGCTCGAACATGTCTTGTAATACAGCAATATCAATGCGCAATCTCCTGTCTTCTACGCTCCTACAGGAGTAAAGGGCGTCCACCAGACTCTTGTTGTCGACGAAACACTTTATTTTGATCTTTCCACATCCAGAAACCTCACGCAATATGTTGGAGAGATATACAGCAGTTTCAGCACATTCAAGCAGCGCCAACGCCTCAGCAGATAAGGTAGATTTGACGACCCTCCTGATCTTCCTTGTCTGCCAAAATATAGGACATCTTGCCTCACTAGCATCTCGTAGGAAGATCACAAAACTTCCCTGAGATCCATTGCCTACAAGGTTGGCAAATGAGGCATCCGAAAAGCACTTTATATGACAGTCCTCGATCGGCCCCATTCTTGGAATGTATAGCTTCATGTTGTCAGTCTTCACCCTTGAGATCACCTTATTGAGTCTAAGCAAATCCGCTACGGTAGCTCGGTTGCTATTCACGCTCAACTCACACACATCAAAGGCAATATCTGGCCGAGTGTATGTGGCAATCCAATTGAGTTGCCCAATTAATGCTCGGTACTCCTTTTTCTCAGACTCGGACAGCTCCCCTGATTTTACTGCTGCACGATGTTTACTCAGCGTGACTGGTTTCAAGGATGAAGCATACTGGAATTGGTCGAGCGTTATGCTGCCATCGATGTTGGAGATGACACTGAGACCAACGTATTTGAAGGCTTTTAATTCTGAACTACCGATGAGGAATATTTGACTCAAATGATTTATCACTTGCTGTTCAAACTCATGTGTACCAGCCCAAAGGAAGTCGTCGACGTAGATGCATACAATGCCTTCGACTTTGCCACCATTGCTCCAAGAGAACAGCGCTGAATCCAGTGATGATACTTTAGCTCTGAGACTCAACAACTGATCTTTTACGCGCAGATACCAATGCCTAGCAGCATCACAAAGGCCGTAAACAGTTTTCTTTAGTCTCCATAACTTACCATTTGCATAGTCAGGCGGAGGACGTAAATGAACAACTCTCTCAATGTCGTTGCCTTGCAGGTAGGCAGCTTTCACGTCCATAGTGTGGCAATCCCACTGGTTGGTGGAGGCCAAAGAAAGTGCCAAACGCACTGCTTCCTTTGAACAAGTAGGCGAGTCTTTTCGGAGATCCACTGTGTCTTCCTCAAATCCTCTGGCGACTAAGCGGGCCTTAACAATAGGCTTTCCATTTTTCAGTTTTTCTGTCACAACCCATCGAACCGTTATGGCACCTTGCCCAACATCATCTACTTCCTCATACACATCATTATTCTGCCAATTTGTAATTTCATTTTCCTTCTGCTTTAAAACATCTGTTTCAATCTGCGAGGACACCACCCTCGCTCTCCCAGACAATGACAGGTGAATAGCTAAAGCTTGTTTTTCTGCTGCTAGGTCTGTTAATTCGCACCAAATGCCAATGTCTTTTTTCCAGCTCTCATATGCAGAATCATTTTCCAATTTTGGAGGCCACTTGGTCGAACACGACGCCATTCTCTAACTACGCTCTGCTACCAAAAATGTTGGAACTAGACGAACCGCACTCACCCGGCCGGCTTTACGACATGAACTGCCAAGGCTCCCGGTTGCATACCACAGGAACCTTCCGATGACGTCATCACTCGTGACTTAGCAGATGTGTGCGTGCGCACACACACTAACACTTCAAGGCTAACAACATCCTAGCAACAGTGTGGAACCACAGCAGAGAAGTCTGCCTCTTGTCCACGGTTCACCGCCCCTTGATGCACCGCACAGACTCCGTGGATTACCGCAGCGAAAGGAGGCGCCGCATCTGGAAACCTGAGTGTGTCCTCATAACATCAACATGAGGCAGGTGGACCAGTCTGACTCTATGATATCGAGTGTAGAGTGTGCCAGGACCACAATGAGGTGGTACAAGAAGCTCTTCTTTCACCTGCTCGACATCACGGCCCTCAATTGCCACCACCTGCACGCCGTGACAACAGGAGTGCAGGAAACCTTTGAAGGGTTTGTGAGGAAGCTTGCCTAGGAGATTATCGTCCAGTATGCGGTCGAGAGGACACAACAACGCTCATGCACAGCCCCTACTCCCCTGAGAATAACAGCTCGCCACTTTCCCACACCTATACCTCCCCAGCTGAACAGACCTAGGCCCCAGCGTAGGTGTCATGTGCGTGGAAATTCTAGAGTGAGACCCAGCACTCAGAGAAAAGACACCCGATATGAGTGCGCTGAGTATGACGCGGGTCTGTGCATTCACCCCTGCTTTAGGAAATATCATACCTTGATGCACTTCTGATATGGTGTGATAGTGATATGATGCTCAATCTCATGAAAACATGCGACATTCAGATGCTCAGTGTAATAATAAGGCATGTTAAATAGTAGTATAAAGTGGAAATGGGTGTAATGTAAGTGGAAAAGTATTATGTAAGTGGATAAATATAATCTTAAGTTGAAACATTCCTAGCGAGTGTGTAAAGATGCGATATTCTGACGCTCAGTGTAATAAATATGGCATGTAAATATGTAAATAGTAGTATAAAGTTGACATGGGTGTAATGTAAGTGGAAAAGTATTATGTAAGTGGATATATAGAATCTAAGTCGAAACATTCTTAGCGAGTGTGTAAAGATGCGACGTTCTGACGCTCAGTGTAATAAATAGGGCATCTAAATATGTAAATAGTAGTGTACAGTAGAAACAAGAGTAATGTAAGTGGAGAAGTATACTGGATGTCGAGAAATAAAATATAAGATGAAACATGAGTGGTAGTGATTGCGCTTCCTACGTGAATATGCGCTACCATTACGCTAATTATCATCATAAGGAATGTAAATACAGTAAAACCTCGATATAACGGACTTCAGTAGACCGGAATTCGCTTTTATCAGACTCGAGGAGCTACCGGACTAAACTCCTATATATCGGAAAAAGTCTGATATAGCCAGAAAGCAGTCCAGACTGCCTGACAACTTCAGCTATGTTCACTACAATAAAGTAAAAGGCATGTTTTTCAGTGCACAGTACAGTATTATTATACCATTTGATTAATGTAGTGAAGGTATAACACAGTACAATACTGCAATGGTGGTGAAAACCACTGATGCAATCCAGACTGTCTGATATATCGGAAAAAGTCCGGATTAGCAGGGGTAAGTCCGGATGTCGCTTTTATCGGAATTTTGCATATTTCGGACTGGCCTGAGCCCCAATTAGTCTGTTATAGTGAGGTCTTACTGTAGGTGAAAACATTTACAATGGGTGAAAAATGGTATAATGTCATGGAAACAAGAATATGAAAGTATAAAAAATGTAATGTATGTTGAAAGAAGAGTCATAGCGAGTGTGCTGACTATGCAAATATGCACTATCGTTACACTAAATATCCTCAAAATGAATGCAAACAGCTGAATACATTTACATAAAGTGAAAAATGGTAAAATGTCACTGAAACAGTATTATGCAAGTAGAAAAAATGATATGTTTCCTGAAACAAGAAACTTAGCGACTCACATGTGACCAATGTGACCAAACTCACTATGGTTGAGCAATGGAACAATGCTTATTTTTCCTATAATTCTCAGTGAAAACTATTATATTGTTGTGATTGTTAATTAGTTCCAAATCAATAAATGTAGACCTGTTGTTTGGTTTCTCCCAGAAATACCTACCATAGAAAACGTGAGAGCCAGACAAGTGACAGAATACGATACCTGCTGCAGGGAGGCTCACCTGTTCCAACCACTTATGGACCCTGGTAAGCACTTTCTGGGTGATTTTCCTTTGTTTCTCAACAAAACCGTATGTTTTAGCCAAAAAAAAAAAAAAAATCCAAAACAGCTCGGGAGTGGGGGGTATTGGAAGTGGGAAATCAGTCGGGATGTGACGGGTTAACAACTGTGTCCACCACGGCTTCGACCCTTCCATAAGGCTGCACCAAAAAAGGCATAACAACAGTCCTAACAATATGAGGGCAGTGCTGCTGTTGGACCTAGCACCAGCCGATCTTTTCTTTGGCAAACTCTCCAAGGATGGATGAATCAAGGCCTTGTTCCTGTCTGCCAACGTCAATGTCTATATCTAGCACATGGACCAAGGAGTAACCGAGAATGCCATGAGACACTACAGAAACCTCTACCTGGAACAATGACTCATTGTGACTGAGGATGGGATGGGCTAGGCCGACTATACAGACACCAGAGGTAAGAAACCCTGCAGTTTCAAGAAGTAAAACCATAATGGGCACCATCTTCAACTGGGCAGGGGCAAGAAGAAAGTGGCACTTGCTGTGCTCATTAATGGGTGATGCAAATTCCTCACAAGCCCCAAAACTCCAACATCACAGCATGATTGTGGGGGATTTGAGTCACCAAGGATGGCAGAAATGTTGGCAGCTGCAGAGCAGGGGGAACCTTGCTTAGGAAGAGCTGCAAGAGTGACTGAATGAGGATGTTGGTTTGCATGGCTACCATCACCAGATGGAGGAGGAGACTGTGACAGAGCTATTGGAAGACAGGACACCAGCTTAGGAGGAAGACAAAGTGGGGGAGAAGGAGGCACCTGAACCATCTCTAGTTGCAGGCACTGAGGTTGCAAACACAATCCTGACTTCCACAGACAAAGTCAGAGAACATCTGGCTAAACATAATGAGGTCATGCAGCTCATCAGGCTGGAAAAAATGCAGCAACAGCAATGCAGGAAGATCCAGCCTAAGACTTTCCAGTTTTTCAAGGCTGCATCCTCTCCTGCTGCCAAAAGGCTCTGCACAGAGTTCAAGACCTCTACTATGTCTATTAACACTCTCAGCTAGCCTTCACATAGCCTCAGGATCCACCACTACAGCCTCAAAGACCCAAACCCCTGACACCTCAGCAATCTCTATACCAGACACGACAGCAGAGCCACTAGAAGCCATCTTTGCTGACAGTGACAATGAATGATAAGTGTCAACAGTGTACATCTATCTATACAGGTACAGTGTACAATACATGTGTTTCCTACCATTTTTGCTCCAACCTAGCCAGAAAATTGTCCTTTCCCCATCATGACTGTTGAGCTGCAGTAAGAGACTACTGTATTGTAATACTGGACTGCTCATCAAGAAGTGCAATGACTAGGATAACAAATAAACTACAAAGGGACATACAGTAATTATGGGCCAAGTTAGTGTAAAATGATTATATTTTACATAGTCAGTACAAGAATATGCCACAGAACTCATTTAATTTCAAACATGTGCTTGAAATCCCACATCACGGGATGGACCCTCAGATATAACAAACTATCATCTCTAACCAACCTGGCTTGCCCTCAATCAGTACGTTACAGTGAGGGTCTACCGTAAGGCCCAAAGTACTCTGAAGTACTTGTACTGTTAGGTTTACCTGAATAGTATACTTTCAAAAAATATATATGTTATGTGCCGGAGGTGGGGCTGGAGTTAACTCGGTTGCTAGGGTGAGAAGTGGTTGGAAGAAGTTCAGGGAGCTGTTGCCTCTCCTGACATTGAGAGGACTCTCCTTACGTGCTAAGGGGTCTTTGTATGCAGCATGTGTTAGGAGTGTGATGCTGTATGCTGGTGAGACCTGGGCAGTAAAGGAAGAGGATATTCAGAGGTTTAAACGTACAGAAATGACAATGATTAGGTGGATGTGCAGTGCGTCCCTGCGTGCAAGGCCTGGGGGGGCTGGGTTTACGATGGAAGAGTTGAGAGGTAGGATGGGACTGGAGTTTATTGGTGTTGTGGTGAGGAGAGGTAGGCTGAGGTGGTTTGGACATGTGGAGAGGATGGGGGATGATAATTGGGTACAGAGGGTGAGAGGTGTTAATATTGGGGGAGGGGTTGGGATGGGTAGACCGAGAAAGACATGAGACGAGGTCATTAAGTGTGACTTAAGGGTTAAGGGACTGAACAGGGAGGCTGCCAGGGATCGAGCAGCGTGGAGAGCCGCCATTAGGTGACCAAGGCCGACGCATGCAAGCATGTTGGAGCCTTCAAAAACGAAACGAATGTATGATGTTAGTCAACACCTGTACAGTATTCTGCAATATGCACCGGAAGTTAAATGGCATACAACTCTGCTGATAATGCACTGTACTCTACTATACCTTTTCGTGATTCCTTTTGAGCTTTTATCTTCTCCTTCACAGATTTCCCAGCTTCAGCAAGTGGTTCCATAGGTTTTGTTTTTTTCAATGCTCGCTTCTCTGCAAGTTCTTTCTTCCTTGCTTGCTCTGCGTCTATTCTTTGTTGTCTCTGTTGTGCTTTATATTCTCTGTTCATGGCGCCCAGCTGGATCATCGTATTTTTGACGTCCCAGTTATTAGCTCTATAAACGTCGAGGAATTCCTGAAACAAAAATTATGAATAATGTTAATGATGATTATGTTTATTATCCAGTATCATGATTATATTAAAAAACAAATATACATGCTAATCAAATTTATGGAGAAACATTCATTTGATTTATCACACTAAGCAGGATCCTTGACACACATTGCCATGTGTCATTTGCTTCAAGCATAAGCCTCCACTACAAATGCTGTTACTGTTGTTGCTCAACCTCAGTCATGCCTGGCCAAGGAGACATCAACTACTGGAAAGATATCACACTAACCAGGATCCCGGACACAGATCTCCATACATCATTTGCTTCTGGCATAAGCTTCCATTATGAAAGATGATGATGTTGTTGCTGTTGTTGCTCAACTTCAGTCATGCCTGGACCAGAAGACCTGTCAACCATAGGTAAGCAATTGCTCCTACGGAGTAATGCTATTGGTTCCCTGCATTGTTGATGTCGACTGATTAACTACTTGGATTTTTGTAGCCACATCAACAGCCAGGTCATTAGCGGCTCTCTCTCTTTGTTGTAACAATGTTGATGTTGTATCCGTCTAAGTGTGGCATGTATTGTGCAGTACTCCAAGATGTGAGTTATGTTGTGTGGGCCAATTCTATGAGTGAAACACATGTCATCAATGATTCCACCCAACTCAAATCAAAGCTGGTGAATAAGAATAAGAAGAGTTGGAAGAGTTTGTAATACAGTATTCTGATCAAGGTGTTGCACTGCCCTGTAAATGAAGTAACTGGTGAGTATGTAGGCAACTGCTGCTGTGGGGCTGTCCTATAGGTACAGTACAGAACATACACTGTGTAGGCAATCGGCACCCCTTTATGGTGACAGCACCTCACTGGGGTCTGACAAAACAGACCTCCATATAGCGAGAGGCAGGGAAATATGGGGAAGCTCGGCTCCTGGGTGGATGCCAGAGCTGCCTCACCAAGGGTGCACAGCACTGCCACATGTGGACTCCCCTTCAGCACTCTGCTGGTGCAAGTAACTACCCTCAAAAATAGACTTTTCTGTTCTAAATGGTAATAGCTTGTAGGTAAATAAAGAAGACTAACAGGAGTTTAACTACGAACATAATATCTGGTATGAACGTAATATCTGGTACTGTTACTGATGTTTTCTGTTCTAAATGGTAATAGCTTGTAGGCAAATAAAGAAGACTATCAGGAGTTTAACTACGAACATAATATCTGGTACTGTTACTGATGTTAACCTTCCCAAACAGTTTAGTTCCATATTCTTGCTCAAGAATACTGCACTCACTTGTTTGGTTTTAGTTATCATTCGAGAAATTCAAGGGACCCACCAGCAAGATCAATAATCTCCACATGCTCTCCCCGACACAATGCACACAAGAAATCAGAATTATCTCTCAGTCTACCTCAAATAACACTACATTCTCTCTCTCTTTTAATACAAAGAAGAAGGAACCAAAGGCCAGAAGCCTGCAAAGTTGTTCCCTCCAAGAAAAAACAAAAACAATATAACAGAGGGCCAAATTCAAGATCCATTAATTTCAAGATGCCTGGACACACTGTGTATGAAGGACTGAAGGCAATAGGCACTAGGAATTCCACACAGAGGAAGATAGTTTCAGAGCTGACCTGCTGTATACACGAAGGACTGGGAGTAACAGTTAACTCTTGCATTAGAGAGTTGGACAGAAAAGGAATGAGAGTTTGTTGACAGACAGGTGCTATGCGCCTGCCATAGTGGTGGAGGGATGCAGGCGGACAGTTCAGGGGAGCAGTGACCACTGAAGTAGCAATAGAAAATAAAGATGCAACAGTGCAGCAAAGAGATAGAGGTTGAAGGGAACCAGTAAGAGGAGGAGAGTTAATGAGACGAAATGCCTTTGGCTCCACCTTGTTAAGAAGAGCTGCATGTGAAGAGCCTCCCCACACATGATAGTTGTACTCTACATGAGAAAACAAAAAAATGTATAAAATCAACAACTGTGCATGGGTAAAGAAGGCATGGAATTCGCACAGCACACCTACTTTCTTGGAACCAGATTTTACATGATAGGTAACACGATCTTTCCAAGATAAATCCCAAGAGAATTAAACCCCAACTATGTTTAAAGATTATGCATGATTGAGTTGGATATTGTTAGAAATTTGAGGATACTCCTGCAGAAGACTTTGATGGGTTGAAAGATGTAAGAACTGAGTTTTTGGTGCATTAAGAACAAGATTACTTTTACCCCAATCAGATATATGAGCCAAGTCAGACATAAGCTATGCCATAGCCTCATCACTTGTTTGTTGAAGTAATTGCTGAGATGAACACTGCAAGAACGATATGGAAAGGTGAAGGGTGGAGTCATCAGCGTATGAATGGATAGAGTCAGATGTACAGCTTCGAAGGTTACTGATGAACAGAAGGAAAGCGGCTGGTGAGAGGACAAGGCCCTGAGGAACACCACTACTGACAGATCTGGGAGAAGAACAATGGCTGTCTACAAAAGCAACTATACAATGACCAGGAAAGAAGTTAGAGATCAAGGCACAGAAAGAAGGATAGAAACCATTAAAAGGCAGTTTGGAAATTTAAAAAAAAAAACGTATGCCAGACTTCATCAAAAGCTTTTGAGATGTCAAGTACAGTAGAAACTCAATTATCTGCGAGCCAATAAACCGGAATTGGCGCTAAACAGGACAATTTATAGAAAAATTCCAAAATCGATCAACTGGGGAAAATCCAGGACCTAACCAGCATTTCAAACTGACCGCGCAACCATCCAGCCTGAATGCTTTCATTCCTTCGCCACCAGCGCATCACCGCAGTTCCCGCCATTGTTTTGAGGGTTAATAGTGTAAACACTGCAACACACCGCTGTTTTACTGCAATTTTCCGTAATATTTGGAGGAATATCAGCCATGGCTCCTGGCTGTTCATGGGAAGATGCTGATGAATCATTTTGAAAGATCATCCGATTCATGGAAAGAAATCCAGCCTACACAGCTAATGAACAACTTCATTTTTGTAGCCATTATGACTTCCAAAATCGCCGTCATGTAGCAATCAAACAGTCAGACATCAGGGACTTTTTCATGACGAGTAAACATGCAAAAACAGCAAAAATTTCACTCGTATCCTCCCGTTCATTTGTGGGGTTCCCAGATAGTGATGCATCAGCGTCCACACAAGCAAGTACTCCAGCAAAAACAGCTGCTTCACCAGTCTCCCCCATCAGGCCTGTTCGACTCCCAGCCAGCCTATCCACTCGCGTCGATAAGCCTGCATCACCCACAGGCCACAACTCTGCAGTTCCGAGACAATTCACTGCCAAGTCAATTCGCCGTCAGACAATTCCTTGTCAAAACATGGACGAGTCCCCATCAGGACAAGTCGCACCCAGGACAATTCCCCGTCATTCTACAGTATAAATACTAATCATTAAATAATCAATACTTTAATAACTATATTTCAGGGGGAGCCATCAAAGTCTATGGTCAATAGCATAGGCTTTGGATATTATTTATTAGTTGCACCTTTAGTCAATAATTAACTTGTTTCTCCCATGAGGAGTCGCATTTGAATTATATTCTAGTGTCATCCATAGCTGTCTTCATTAACCTCTTCATTACCGCGCCTCCCACCCCCAGCCGCCCCGCTCTCCCTCCGTCAAACCGAATTCCCGGAAGTTCATGCGTGTGCGTGGGGGGTGATCGTTTATCATAAGTGCTCTGTTTTTCATTTTATATTACTTTTATATTCTCAAGTACATGTTGACCACGAGGTACACTGTGCATGATTTGAAATACATTCCCTATAGTAGTATACGTGTAGGGATATATATACTTTACTAAACTTTCATTGTTCCTATAAATATAGACTTTACAGACATAAAAAGGTATATACAGTACAGTACTCATATGTTGCTCCTCGTGGTGTTGGTACATTGCAGGATGTATGTTGGGAAAGTCCAGGTGAAGTGTAGGTAGTGGAGGTGCCCTTTGATCTGCAAACGGATCCGACAAGAGGGTGAAGGCAGGTCCTCAGGGACCTGGCGAGCCTACAGGGCTGGGATTTGAGCAATTATCTATCTCACTTTCATCACTCGTACTCTCGCTATCACTGTCGTTTTCTGGTATATAATCATCGTCTGACTCACTCACTGATGTCTGATTGAGTTTCATTGTCGTCAGACTCATCTAATTCAACTGTATCAAATTCGTCATCAGTATCAGATGACGCCATGATCATGCAAAAACAGCAAAAAAAAAAAAAACACAGTCACAGCATGCAGCTTGGGGGATACTGAGGGGTTGCGGGTGAGAACTGGCTGCTGGTTGGTTGTGGGGGCCTAGGAGGGTGGTTGTCATGGTAACCACGTGCTGATATGCCTAGTGCAACTATTTTTTTCTGTTTATATCATACCATATAGGTCTATATATATGCCCAAAACATTTGAAATAATAAATCATATCCAAAATACCCAAATGATGTCAATCATGGCCTGGCATGGACTCTGATATGGCCATGGCATGGCCATGACAAGGAGAATGACGTCAGAGTCAAGTTGCCAGTTCTTACAACCCAAGTCTCTCTAGTAACCCCAAAACCAACACTCCTATACCTCCCTATGCTTATCAGGTTTACTACCGTAAACCTTACAATTATCGGTTCCTCGCCAGACTTTTTCTAGGTTTACAAGCCTTATCGATTTCAGTAATGAAGGGGTTAATGACGGCGAAATGTCTTGTTATTGTTGTGACGACAAATTTGACTTGACGGCGAATTGTCCCGAAACCATCAGTCCTTGCTGACAACTTTTATAGCTTTTTTGTTTTCCTTTATTGTTGATGACTGATGGCTTTCAAAAACAGTTTCACAGTGCATTTTTTTTTTTTTTTAATGGGCACCAAAACTTATTCCTGGTGAAATATGTGTGATGCTAGACAGCCATCATTCACGTGTTGTTTATGTCAAAAGCTTGATTAGTAATGAGGACTTTCATGAGGCTTTGGCAATCCTTGGCGATTACAATTTTTATGGGGAGTATTAGGGGGCAAAACTAATCGGTTAGGTTAGGTTAGAATGCAGTATGCAGTGATGTGTCCAGTCGGTGAGATCGTATGTAAACACACGTTAAGGGACTGAATAGGGAGGCTGCCAGAGATCGAGCAGCATGGAGAGCCGCCATGAGGTGACCAAGGCCGACACATGCAAGCATGTTGGAGCCTTCAAAAATGAACGAAAAAAAAAAATGAGTGTTGTAAGACGGATATATTTTTAACGAAATATATGAGGCTCCTAGAACCTAACCCCCTATTTTACATGTAAGTATATGTCACGTTTTAGCTAATAGTGTAGTAAGGCTAATTACAATTTCAGTCAAGTAAATAAAATACAATGAAAGCATTAGGCCTACTTTATGTCCTTGCAACCCATCAAAATTCCTCTCGTTGGGTCGCGACCCACAGTTTGAGAATCACTGGTGTAAGACAGCAGCAGATGAGTTATTCAGTCAACCAGAAAAATCAATTTTCCAGCATTTTGAATTCCCTGTGGCTCCCAGATAATTGAGGTTCGACTGTACAATGGCCAAGCTTTCGCCAAAGTCCTGAAAGAGTCTGAAAGGCAGGTGAGAAGATCGCCATTGGAGTGTCCTTGGTGGAACCCATAATGTCAATCAGAAAGAAGGTTGTGATATAGGAAAGATGGTTTAAAGAAGAGATTTTAAAACCTTTTGAAATACAAGATGTTAAAGCAACTGGATGATAGTTGGAGGGCTGGGAATGGTCACCCTTCACAGGGACAGGCTGAATGAGAGCAAACTTCCAGCAAGAAGAAAAGATACAAGCTGACAGACAAAGACAAAAGTTTACCTAGGCAGGGTGTAAGCACACAAACTCAGTTCTTGAGGACACCAGGAGGGACCCCATCAGGCCTATATGCTTTGTTAGTATTGAGGCCAATGATGGCAGAAATCATACCAGTTGAAGACGATGCCGGCCATGAGGAAGTCAGAGGGGGGAAATGATGGAGGAACAGCACTGGAATCGTCTAAGGTGGAACTGGAGGAGAAAGTATGAGGGATGAGTTCTGCTTTATCAATAGAAGAAACAACTACAGGGCCATCATAATGGAATATTGCACAAGATGGAATTACTTCCCATGTCCTTGTGGCAAACCATGCCTAGCCAAACTATCTCATTTTTTACAGTACTACCACCAGCCCTAGATACTTTTACAGTACTACCACCAGCCCTAGATACCATCACTTTTGCTTTATCTATATATACTCTCAAGCCCTTGTGTCCTATACTACCTCTGCATTTCCTCTAAATCTTTCCTCTGCCTCCCCTTTCATTCTCTGCAATCAACACAACCATTAGCATACAACATCACCACTGGGAGTCCATTTGTGATATCATGTGAGAGGGCTTCAAGCACCACGATAAATACTAAGGGACTCAAGCCAGACCCCTGATGCACATCATCATTCATGGAAAACTCATCACTCAAATCTCCATTCACTTTCACCAAGGTGTGAGCACCCACATACATAGCCATTACCATTCTAACCATCCACTCCTCAATTGCAGGTTTTCTCACTGTCCACTTCACCACCTCCCTAGGGAATGTCACTGGCCTTCTCCAAATCAACAAAAACAAAGTACAGATCTTTTTTTCTTTCTTAAATAATTTTCCTGAAGCTGTCTAAAATCTAAAAAACTAACCCTTTTAGGCTTGCCTTCGACACTCTCAATAGCAATACACTTTCCACTACGGGTAGCTTCCTTGTCAAACATGATCTCCAAATCACAAGCATCAGTATTTCACACACAAAATGTTATCACTTTACTTAATATTGCACTGTGAGCAATTGCACTGTTATCTGGCAATAGTGACGGTGTTTCAATGGCCTTGCACACACAAAACTGCATGAAAGGGAGATGATCACAATGAATGTAAACACTAGGTGGCTATTTTGGCTCAAATGTCTGACTGTCAGCTTGTGCAAGAGACACCACATTTGCACAGGACTGTCGTATGTGGCCACCACAATTATTGCACAAGTGAATTTTGTAATCTTTAACCCCAAACTGGGTATAGCTTTTACTTCATCGTTTCACTGATTTATTGCATACTGAGTCATGACTGTACATAATAACTGATTCTGTAAATTACACCTATGTTTCACAGAGGACTCAGTCTGTTAAGCAAACAGGGTAAGGTATACAGTGCCAAGTTGGGGGATACACAGGAACAAACAGACTAACACAGATAGATGCACATACATTCGAACTGACACACACACAAAAAAAATAACTGTCAATCCCATTTCATCCCCTTAAGAGAACAGAAGCCTTAGGATTAGCACACTGAGCAATAATTAAGAGGAGGAGGCTGATCTATGTCCCTGGTACAATAACATCTGCATGATGGAAAAACCTCTGGTCACTTCTGGGACTCACAGCAGCACAAAGGCTGCACTGCATTCCAACCCAAAGGCTCTATCACGACGCCACCAGCCATGCATGCAAGTGAGCACGCACATGCACACACACCAGATGGAATCTATACTTGAGTACTGAAAGAATGTACAGAACAACTGGCAGATAAGATTCACGGTTTAACTGCGTATTCTCTGGAAGAAGGGAAAGTGCCTCGGGAATGGAAGTGGGCCAATGTAGTACCAATTTATAAGGAAGGAAACAAGGAAGAACCCTTGAATTATAGTCCCTGACCAGCATAGTCACAAAATTATGTGAGAGAATTCTGAAAGACAAGTAGATAAAATATCTGGAGGAGATGAACATTTTGGCTGAAAGTCAGTTGGGATTCAGAAATGGAAGGTCGTGTATTTCCTACTTGTTGAGCTTTTACTCAAGAGTGATTGACATGCTATAGGAGAGAGACAGCTGGGTGGATTGTGTGTACTTAGATTTTGAGAAAGCCTTTGACAAGGCACCCCACAAGTGACTAATGTGGAAATTGGAGCACATAAGAGGACTGAAGGGAAAACTCCTGGAGTGGTTGACAGACTTCTTGACAGACAGACAAATGAGGACAGTAATAAAGGACAAGATGTCTGGATGGAGGGAAGTAACAAGTGGAATCCCAAAGGGCTCAGTGTTAGCGCCAGTAATGTTCTTGATTTATGTAAACGATATGATAGATGGAATGAAGAGTCATCCAAGTCTGTTTGCTGATGATGCAAAGATCTTGAGGAGAGTAGAAGTCGAGGAAGACTGTAAAATGCTACAGGAAGACCTGGATAAGATTCATGATTGGAGCCAGATGTGGGAAATGATATTCAACGCAAAAAATTTGTAAAATATTGGAAATGGGTACAAGTACAAAGAAGCCACCGCTGAATTACAGTATATGATGGATAATGAACCAATCACAAAAGCGAGAGAAGAGAAAGATTTAGGAGTGCTGGTCACTGGAGACACACATTAACAAGAGAGAGAGACGTAGAATCTCTTGACTAACATAAGAGTGGCATTCCAATACATGGATGAGATGATGAAAAAAATTGGTAGTGGCCATGATCCGATCCAGGTTGGAATATGCAGCAGTAGTGAAGTCCCCACACAAGAAAGATATAAACAAGATCGAGAGAATATAAAGTACAGCAACCAAGATGGTTCCCAGCCTGGCAGATCTGTTGTACAGAAAGAGGCTGGAAAAGCTGGATCTGCCTTCCCTAGAAGAAAGGAGAAAGAGGGGCGACATGATTGCAGTGTTCAGAGCCATGATGGGAGCAGATAAAGTTGACGGAAAAGATCCGTTTGTATGGGATGGGAAAATAACAAGAGGATACAGAATGAAACTGAAAGAGCCTAGTTGCTTGAAGAATATCAAGAAACACAGCTTTCCATATACTCATAGATGCATAGACTGTGGAACAGCCTGGACAAAGAGATCGTCCAGTCTAAAAACTTAAACAAATTCAAAGCAAAATTTGACTTGTTGAGGAAAAAAGATGGCACCCCATGAGCGTAGCTCATTTCCTGTATATCACAACTAGGTATACAGTAGGCGCGGAAAGTGTTGACGCCATCTTAAAAAAAGAAAACATTCTTGTGGTTAGCAAGGAGAAACAAATAAATTAACACTCACCATTGAATTTAGTATTTACTGGCATTCCCCTTCACCTTTATTATCTTCTTAAGGCGTCTGGGGAGACTGATGGCATAGTTTTGCAGAAGAGACGGACTAAAACTGCTCCATAGCTGCAGCCTCAAGTTTAGGCAAAGATGATGTGTCCATACTACGCAGCTGCCGCTTCATGTGCGCCAAAAAATTCTCAATGGGATTGATATCTGGGCTGTTTCCGGGCCAATCTCGAATAAAGGGAACCTCATAGTCTGTTAGCCACTGTTTCACTGACTTTGCAACATGTGCAGGGGCAGAATCTTGCATAAATACTTTTGCCTTGGTTTTATCAAAAGAGTCACTTAAAACATCACATAAGAGCTCCAAATAATTGTTCTGGTTCACTTTTTCATTTGCAGGTAGAATTACCAACCTACCAACACCATAATATGTAAAGCAGCCCCAAGCCATGAGTGAGGCTGGGTATTTAACAAACTTTGAAGTGTACTTAGGATCCAGGGGGTCACTGCCTGGTTTGCGGTACACTCGTGATGAAGGGGTACCAGTGACAGTAAATGTTGACTCATCACTCCAAAGCACAGTTTTCCATTGCTCCTCACTCCAGGCAAGATATTTCTTACAAAAATTTACTCTCTTTTTCTTCTGAAGTGCAGTTAGCAGTGGTTTTTTACGAGCACAAAAACTCCTGTAGCCCAGATCGTCATGCAACAGCTGCTGCACACTTCTGACAGACACATCTGCCAGCAACTGTGGGTTCTTTTCTTTTAAATCCC
>JAGKTI010006523.1:0-13034 GCA_018397915.1 Birgus latro
ACCCTTTTCTTGCACCATCACAGATTCTACCCTTCCCTTGCACCATCACAGATTCAACCCTTTTCTTGCACCATCACAGATTCAACCCTTCTCTTGCATCATTTTTACTCTTCCCTTGCACCATCACAATTTCTACTCTTACCTTGCCCCGTCACAAATTCTACCCTTTCCTTGCACTGTTACAATTTCTACTCTTCCCTTGCACCATCACAATTTCTACTCATCCCTTGCACCATCACAATTTCTACTCTTACCTTGCCCCGTCACAGATTCTACCCTTCCCTTGCACCATCACAGTTTCTACTCTTCCCTTGCACCATCACAAAATCTACTCCTCCCTTCCACCATCACAGATTCTGTCCTTCCCATGCACCATCACAGATTCTACCCTTCCCTTGCACCAGCACAGATTCTACCCTTCCCTTACACCATCACAGATTCTACCTTTCCCTTGCACCAACACTTGCACCTTTCTCTTATGTCATCACAGATAGGACCATTAACAGAGCTTCCATTTGAGGGGTGGGGTGGTGTATCTATGGATGGGGGTCTTTAATGAGTAGGGACAAAGACCTGGAGGTTCTCTGGTTGAGGCCACCCTTCAAAGATCTAAGCATCAGGCAGCAGAAAAATGATGCTGGGATAGGGGGAAGGGAGATAATGATAGAGAATGGTTGTTACTGAGCAAGGACAGAAATTACTGGAGGTTTAAGAAACAGACATATACTGGGGAAAGGGCAATTAAGGGTGGAGAAGGTGAGATACAGTACATACAAACACAGGAAAGGAGGAGAAGGATAATGGGAGAGAGGGGGAGATACAGACAGTCACTGAAGAGAGGAAGAATATTATGGGGGAGATGTACACAGTAAATAAGGCTAGACACTGGGGAGGAGAGTATAGTGGGGGAGAGGGTGAGGTATATACAGATGTTAGGGGGGAGAGGATAATGGGGGAAAAAGGGAAATACAGACAGATGATTAGGAGGAGGAGAAAACATTAGAAGAGATGCTGACACAGACATTGATGACTGAGAAGGGGAGAAGATAATGAGAGAGATAGAGAGGGAGATATAGATAGATGTTGGGAGGGAATGAACAATGGTGAACAAGATGAGACAGAAATACCTTAGATGTTGTGGAGGGGAAGAAGGCAGGGGAGAACAGGAGATATAGACTGACACTGGAGAGAGGGAGAAGGACAAAGGGGAAAAAGAGGATTCAACATGACATTTAGCTTAATCCCTCCCCCCTCCCCCACACTTATTATGTGTGTGAGAGGATGTATGGTATATCTAACAAATTACTTAATGTTACATGCACTTATGCAAATAATTCAAGAAGAAATTTATGGTATGTGAATGTGAAACCATATCCATACAGCACACATTTCAGAAACTTGGGAGGAGTGGCTGAGCTTGCATTATTTTATCCTTGCTATATCCAAACAACTTGGAAAAGACTTTTCAAACTGGAGGAGTTATACAGTATATAGCCTCCGTTAACCCCTTCACCAATTAAGTACTTTCTGGTGCTGAAGAAAAGTCTGAAGCATTAAAAATGAAATATACTTGATATACTTGGGATGGAGTGGTTACATATGCCCTGAACACTGACATGACCTTTCTTTTACTATCACAGATATGACCTTTCTTGAACGATTCATTATCCCTCCCAATAAGACAAATTAATATTCACTTTTCCTCTTCTGCCATGCTAAAAAAAAAAAAATCCCACTTGTGCACCTCAGAAAAAACCTTCCTCTAGCACCATCCTGACCTTTTCCCTTTCCTTATTTCATATTTGACATCTCTTCAACACTATTATTTATTTTGCATCTCACTACTATAATCCTAATTTGATTATTCACTACTTTAATCTCCTGCATCATCTTAGCATAGTCCTACAGTTGAAATCTGTACGCAGGTTATCCTTATTTGACCTTTCTTTAGCATGTTCCCAATCTGATCTTTCTCATCACCCATCCCTTGACCCACCTCTTGCACCACTGCAGTTATAGCCTTTTTCTGCCACCACTCAGATCCATCCTCCTGCATTGTTTCAGATAATTCTGATCTCTATATGACATCTCCCCTGTACAATCTTACTCTATTACCCACTTTTCAACCCACATCTAGCATTATCACAGTATCCTCCACCTTGGACATTATTATGGTACTGTGCTCTGTACCTTCTATGGGTTCCAAACTTTTTATTTCAGCGGTATTATCACATAAAATACATTGACTGACATGCTCCCATTTATTGTTTGCCATACTTAGCCAGGCACAGTTGTAAATCCATGTGCAGCACCTATCCTCTGTACATCCATCCATCATCCAATCCTATTTTGCCCCATAGAGAAGTGTAGGAACCCTGGGCTAGACAAGTTGGTCCTGACAATTAAGATGAGAGTGACCAGCCTCACTCATCCCTGAGTGGCATTATGTGAGCAATAAACCCCAACCACCCCTTGGATATAATCCTACACAGGTTCAATCCGACTAACCTTAATTACCTACTCACCCTCAGATACTTTATAACACAAAATTTTGCTGAGAAAATACAACCATGAGTAATACAGATTTGCATCCTGCAATTTTTAAGTACAAAATATTTTCTGAATAAAAACCCTTACATATTCCCACTGTCAGTTAAAATATAAAGTTGCTTTTGTTGTAGGTTATATTACTGTATGTACATACTAAGCTCTAAAAAAACAGCACCAGTCATTCCCATATTACATCTGCAGTGATGTGGGACCTTGAGGCAGGTACACTGTAGTTTGTCTTTTAAAATAATGCACTTGAACAGAAAGTAAACAAAACACCCAAATCATGCCTACCCTGTACTGCAGTTCATCCACCTTAATTCATTGGAGATTTCATCATTTTGCAGCTTATTTCCCAAAGTTTAAATGCAGGATAAAACTACACTATGCTCCTACATCCTGTCCATAAACTACTTTTTGAGTAACACCATATTCCAGTATTGATTTCTTGTTACACCTTAACTTTCAAGATGGAGAGATGGCCAGTTTAGGCCATGTTAAAGCTGACAGTACAGCTGCTCTCCTCCTTCCAAACTTAATTAAGACTGAGAGATGGTTTGCAATTTGAAAACTTCATAAGTTGAAATTTATTAATACTGTACTTGAGGCCAAGTATGAATAAATAATTGGTAGGTAAAATGATCCCTTGGTTTGGGCACATAAATGGTACCAAGCCTTGTACGTGACAACAAAACTGCAATTATGAAAGTACAGAACCTATGGGATTAATCCTAACTGGTACTGGGCATCCCACTCATAAACCCAAATGCTCCCTTTTTCAATAATTTATACCCATTAAATACAAGGATGTGAAGAAGGGATGGATTGGAGAGGTATATAAGAGAGGGGATGTGTGAGCTGGAAGGAGGGCAGTGAAAAGGCGGGGGACAGAGCGATATGGAGGTGATTTGTTTGTGGCCACCCCTTACGGGATTAGGCGTCTGGCAATAGACAGAAAGAGATAGAAATACAAACACACATACTGTTGTGGTAAGTATCAGAATCACAAACAGGCATGGTTAAGTTAGTAGAAAGTGATGAAAAGGACACAATAATTAAGAAACATATACCACAGAGAGACATGAGATGGGCTTAAGGTAAGGAGTTCCAAGGTTAGAGGGTGGAGAGTGGAGAGACAGTGGTCTCCACCACCTGTAATTAGCTCCTCGAGTAGGGCCTCAACTTTGAATCCCTCAAAGCCACCTAAAACTAAAGACACTGCACGATCACTGTCAACAGAAGCCAGCTCAGTGCGCGATAATGATGATTTTTAGTTGAAAAATGTGAGATAACGGCAGGAGTGCAGATTTCATCTTGCTGTGATAACAAACATCACTATAATAAAGTATGCGATAACCAAGGGATTACTGTGTTATGACCATAGGTGGATTTCTAAAATACTGTTGCTGTACCAAATACTGTACTTCAAGCAAATCTGATCATTAGTACCATTACATCCTACACATACAGTTCTGTACTTTATGTACAGTAGTATACTATTTTGTAATGTCACCCAAAAAAAAACTCATGTACTTCACAAGAAAGGTCATACCCCAAAAATTTGTAACTCAGAAGTTCATAACTAGGGAAAAAACTGTATGACAAAGTTTTCCTGTGCAGCTGTCAGATGTGTTACTGTACACGAGCCAGGTGACAGGAGGGCCAGGAGGGGCACTAAGGCTCAACTATGAACTGACACTGGAGGGCATGAGAGTGGAGACCCCCAAGGCTGAGGATTTTAAGAACGAGTTTAGCGTCATCTCCACCTCACGCTCCTTCACGCTCCAGGCAAGGTGAATCCTGGTGTTTGAAAGAATACCTAAAAACTGTATCCAGTATGATATTATGAGTACTGTAAATACAGGTCACAGGTCTACTTATATCCTTTGACTGCCAAAATTTCTCTAGGCTAAAAGAAAATCATCTAGTACAGTATTGTATTAGCTTGAATGAAATACATACCTCCATCCTAATCAGTGCCCACGTTAATGTGCTGTTGTGATGTGTGGGTAGCTCAGCAGAGGAGCGTGATGAGTGGCTGAGGGCGCTGAGGGAAGCTATTGCTGACAATGCCTTTCGTCGCTCATCCTTCATGCAAGCCAAGATACCCACCTACCCTGTCCCTACGTCATCCACTCTTGGCAAGCAGGTACAGTCAAAAATCGTCATCATCATCATCATTCCAAACTCATTCTTCCATCTAAAGATGGGGTGTGGCACTGTTCGAAAGGCTCTGAAAATGGAAACATGAGAGGGAGAAATAATCAAGAGGATGCCAATGACATGGGCCTGACACTAATTCAATTACCACTCTAGCCTCTGGTCAAAAGAATTACCCGTATCTAATTATTATTTAGCCCCTCAGCTGAGTACTGTATACAGTATCTGTCTGGTGGATGTAAGCTGTCATCACAGAAAAGGCATTGTTTTGTAAATGGTGCATATTAACATAACCTCCTCCACTCTCAGCAAATACACAATGTGGAGACAGTTTTTTGTATTGTTTAACCTTCGTATCACATCACATTGTTTATAAAGACTCCAGTGTGCTTGCATGCATCAGCCTTGGTCACCTGATGGCAGCTCTCCATGCTGCTCGATCTGTGGCAGCCTCTCTATTCAGTCTCTTATCCCTGAGGTCACATTCTGTGACCTTGTCCCAGGTCTTTTTTGGTCTGCCCTTCGCAACCCTACCCTCGACATTCACACCTATCACCTTCTGCACTCAGGTGTCATCTTCCATCCTCTCAACAGGCCCAAATCATCTCAACCTAACCCTCTTCATCACAACACCAATACACTTGAAGTCCCATCCTTCCTATCAACTCTTCAGTCACAATCCTAGCCCTTCCAGGCTTCACATTCAAGGATACACAACACATCCATCTAATCACTGTCATTTCTGTACATCTGAGGTCTCACTCCTACACATCATTACACTCCAAACACAAACCACAACATGGATCCCTTAGCACTGGGGGAGAGCCCTCTCAGTATTAGGAGAGGCAACAGCACCCTGAACTTCCTCCAACCACTCCTTACCCTTGTCACAAAGCTAGCTCCAGCCACACATCCAGCACATAACATGTCCCCTAAATAACAAAACACTCAGCAGACTCTCCAGAAAGATCAATCCTTGCACACTTCTTGATCTGTACATGCTCTACTCGACACACAACACACAAGAACTCAGCATTATTTCACAGTCTACCTCTAATACCACAACATATTTTATGCACCCACTTATCACAAACACTAGACAAGATGGAGTTACTTTCCACACCCTTGTGGCAAACTGCAGAAGGCCACACTCCTGCTTTGACAGTACCACCACCAGCCCTAGATATCATCACTTTTGTTTTATTTGAATTTATTTTCAAACCCTTGTGCCCCATTCCATCTCTCCACTTCCTGATTCTTTTCTCTGCCTCCCTTTCATTCGCTGCAGTCAACATCAAGTCATCAGTATTCAGCATCTCCCATTCCTGAAGTCATGTGAGAGCTTCAAGCACCATGACAAACAATAAAGTAGTATACTGACATACCTTCCTCCAGTCTCAGTAAGCAGATACTGCTGGAACTAATTTGCACATCATTTATCTTTGCATAAAAATTATTTTCTCCCTCATTTGGCATGAGCCATTTCCCATATCAAGTAAATAGTCCGAAGACAGAATGAGTAAAGTATAATTTCACTGTGCTACTAGGGGTCTTTTCACATTAACTTGGCCTAAAACTGACCATATTGAATGCTTTGCAGTAACAACAGATTAACACTTCAGCTTGATGCCACTCATAAAGCAGTGCTATTCTGCCACTGAGCTATGTGTGATAAGCTGCAAAAGGACAAAAATCTAGGCCAAGTTACTGTGAAAGAACTATACCAGCACAGCATAATGTAGGATTAATGTGTATTTTTTATCCTGCAGGCACCAGTGTGGATTCCTGACTACCGTGTGACCATGTGCCAGCAATGCACAGCAGCCTTCACACTCACTTTCAGGAGGCACCACTGTCGGGCCTGTGGCAAGGTACAATAGACAGACAGACAGATATCCTTACCCATTAAGCGGTACCTGAGTACTTAGCAATGCTAGATATAAAGCTGCCAGTCCAACAGCACCAGGGTTCAACTCCTGGTGCAGGCAGCTGGCATCTCTCAACTCAGGTATCCATCCACCCTTTGTGGGTTGGTAGGTAAATGTCATAACTTTGATGCAGTGGCCATATCTCAGGAGTGTGTAAACAGCCCACCACAGGCTTTTACTACTGGGAGACATGTTATGTGCTGGAGGTGGGGCTGGAGCTAGCTCTGTGGCTAGAGTGAGGAGTGAGTGGAAGAAGTTCAGGGAGCTGTTGCCTCTCCTGACACTGAAAGGGCTCTCCCTCCAAGCTAAAGGATCTTTGTATGCAGCATGTGTTAGCAGTGTAATGCTGTATGATAGCAAAACCCGGGCAGTAAAGGAAGAGGATATTTGTAGGCTCAAACATACAGAAATGACAATGATTAGGTGAATGTGCAGTGTGTCCTTGAATGCGAGGCCTTGGGAGGCTAGGTTTATGATGGACGAGTTGAGAGGAAAGATGGGACAGGAGTGTATTGGTGTTGTGCTGAGGAGGGGTAGACTGAGATGGTTTGGGCATGTGGAGAGGATGGGGGATAACAACTGGATGCAGAAAGTGAGAAGTGTGAACGCTGGGAGTGGGACTGCGAGACGCAGACCAAAAAAGATCTGGGACAAGGTCATAGAGTGTGACCTCAGGGATAAGGGACTGAATAGGGAGGCTACCAGAGATCAAACAGCATGGACAGCTGCCATTAGGTGACCAAGATCAATGCATGCAAGCATGTTGGAGCCTTTATGAATGAAACAATATAAATGAAATAAGGCTTTAAGTTTTAAGTTGCAGAGATGAGCACTATATTTAAGCAGGTCATGGCATTAAGTCCCCACCATTACTTGAAGAAAGCTGTTCTCCATATAACTGGTTATTCGTGTTCATAACTCATCATCATCGTAACCCTATTTCACACTAAAAATGGAGTATAATTTGTTCATAAATATGGTATAATGCTTCTGTGAAACACACTGAAATGAGAATGTTAAGATCACTGAATTACAAAACTGAGAAAAATGTGTTGTGATGACATATGAAATATCTGAGAAGTGATGTGAAGCAGTAGGTTAGGGAAGTTTGAACATGTTAAGAGGTGCAGCAGGATGACTGGATGAGGGTCACAATTGTGAATTTAGAGGGAAGAATGCTCAGAGGTAGACTGAAGAAGATCTGGGATGATGTCCAGCAGAAGAACCTTCAGGATAGGGAATGAGAATGGAAATGGACAAGATCATGACACATGGAGAGGTGCCATCGGGTGAAAAGACCTACAAATGCTAGCAGGTTCATGTACTTTAAACATAACAAATATAATGTTGTACTTTTAGGCTTTAAACTAACTTCACTCATGTTACCTTCACAAACTTACAGACAATGGACAACTGTACTGATGACAAACTTACAGACAATGGACAACTGTACTGATGACACTGATATTAACAGTGGTTTTCATGTACTCTAAATGCAGTTCCATTCAGTATTATAGTATTAATACACACAAGTCTGAGAGGAGTGAGAGAGTGTTTTTGATTGGAGATATGAATGGCAAAGTTGGGAATGTACGAGTGGATGGAGTGGTTGGTCAGTGGGGTGTGCCAGCTGAGGTGGATGGGAATGGTAGTGCCTTGGTGGACATCTGTGCTGGTAAGGGGTTGGCAATAGCCAACACCTACTTTCGGCACAAGATGATCCACAGGTATACATGGAGAGTCATGAGGAGGATGGATGGTGAACTTTTAGAACGGAAGGCAATGAAAGATTACGTGTGTGTGGATGAGCAAATGAGAAGACAAGTGTTGGATGCAAGAGTGTGGAGAGGGTGGGGGAATGGAATCTCTGACCATCACTTAGTGATGGCCAAGGTAAGGCTGCAAAGAAAGTGGGTGAAGAGACCTAGGGGAAGACAGGAGGAAATAGGTCCTGTGAGAAGAGTGGAGAAGTTACAAGATAGTGAGAAAATGGCAGAGTATAAGAGCATAGTGGAAGAAAGATTGGGGAGGTATGAGTTAGAGCAGATGGAAGGGGTGGAAGATGTATGTAAGATTTTCACGGAAGAGATAGGCGCAGCATGTGAGGTGGTTTGTGGAGTGAGGAGGAGATGCAGGGGTGTGCCAAGGTCAGCATGGTGGAATGATGAGGTAAAACAAGCTGTGGAACAAAAGAAGAAGGCATATAGTGAATGGCCAGCAAGCAGAGGTAGGGGAGAAGATGAGAGAGAGAAGAGAGAGGTATATGTGAACTGGAGAAGAGAGGTGAAGAGACTGGTGAAGGAGAGTAAGAAGAAAGTGGATGAAGCATTTGGGAGGAATCTGAGTGTAAAATGGAGGGAGAGTAAGAAATTGTTTTGGAAGGAGGTAAAGAAAGTAAGACAGTGTGAAAGGGGAAATAGTAGGGGAGTGAAAGATGGGAATAACAGATTGCTGGTGGAGAAGAGAGAGAAATTGAGGAGGTGGAAGGGGCACTTTGAGGATTTGTTGAAAGTAGAAAGTGATAGCAGAGCGAGTATAAGTGGTTGGGGAATGACTGGGAGAAGAAGTGAGAGGAGGGATGAAGAGATCAGTAGGGTGGAAGTAATGGAAGCAATGAAGAAGATCAAGATGGGAAAGGCTCCAAGAATTGATGGAGTGTGTGGTGAAATGCTGAAGTATGGGGGTGAGATTGTTGTGGAATGAATATGGAAGTTGTGTAGATTGGCTTGGGAAGAGGGAAGGGTTCCAGAGGACTGGAAATCAGGTATAATTGTTCCTTTATATAAAGGAAAAGGGGAGAGAGAAGTATATGGTAACCATAGGGGTATTTGCCTTCTTAGTGTGACTGGAAAGATATATGGTAGAATACTTATTGACAGGGTTAGGCATATAACAGAGGAGTTAGCTGGAGAAGAACAGGGGGGATTTAGGAAGGGAAAAGGGTGTGTAGATCAGATATTTGTTCTAAGATGTTTAGTGGAGAAGTATCTAGAGAAGGGAAAGAAAGTGTATGCTGCCTTCATGGACTTGGAGAAAGCTTATGACAGAATAGATAGGCAAGGTATGTGGAAGGTATTAAGAATATATGGAGTGGAGGGGAAATTGTTGAGTGCTGTGAAGAGTATGTACGAAGGAGCTAGGGCAACTGTGCAAGTGGATGGTGAGCTGAGTTCTTTGATCTGAAAGTGGGACTGAAACAGGGTTGTGTGACGTCTCCATGGCTGTTTAATATATACATGGATGGGGTTGTTAAGGAGATGCAAGGTAGGGCAGTGGATGTGGGAGTGGCTCTAATGAATGAGGGTGAGATGTGGAAGATTCCGGTGTTGTTGTTTGCTGATGATACAGTATTGTTGAGTGAAGATGAATGGGAGTTGCAAGGTTTGGTGAATGAATTTGGGACAGTGTGTAAGGCCCTGTTCACACGAGGCATTTTTAACCGTGGCGGTTGTACACACGCCGCATGTGTCCGTCCCCAGGTAAACACACGTTCCTTGAAACACTTAACAAATGCGCGGTAGGAAGGGAAATGTCGGATCGCGCGTTTGGACCAGCGGTTGAGAAAAACGTGTGGTAGTGTGTGTACAATCCAATACACTACCACTGTCTTTGCTAACACGCGTTAGGAAACATGTGTTTGAAAACGCCTCGTGTGAACAGGGCCTAAGAAGAGGAATCTGAAAGTCAATGTAAATAAGAGTAAAGTTATGGTGTTTGAGAGGAATGAAGTCATAGAATGAACAGTGAGGCTGGATGGTAAGGATATGGAGAATGTGAATGCATTCAAGTACTTGAGTAGTGTGATGAGTAAGGATGGAAGTTTTGGGGATGAAATACTTGAAAGGGTACAGCAGGGAAGGAAGGTTGTTGGTTCACTGAATGCACTGATGAGAAATAGGGAGGTGAGTATGGAAGTCAAGAAGTCACTGCATGACAGTATTGTGATCCCTACCATGACGTATGGAAGCAAGGCATGGACCTTGCTAGAGGGTAACAAGTCAAGAGTGATAGCAGTGGAAATGAGTTACTTGAGAGGAGCATGTGGAGTGACATGGAGGGACAGGTTGATGAATGAAGAAGTGAAGGAATGTTGTGGGGTTGATGTGGATGTGGTTGAGAAGATTACGAGAAATACACTGAGGTGGTTTGGACATGTGGAGAGAATGGAGAATGAAAGACTGACTAAGAGGGTGTATGTAGGTGGGGTGGAGGGTGGGAGAGAGAAGGGAAGACCGAGGATGAGGTGGAGAGATGGAGCTGAGAGGTATATGAGGGAGGGGGGAGTGAGTTGAAAGGAGGGTAGACAAATGGTGGGTGACAGAGCGACTTGGAGGCGTTTTGTCTGCGGCCACCCTTTGCAGGATTAGGGCGTCGGGCTGTAGATAGATAGATAGATAGAATACACCTGATGCCTTTTCCATGCATCACAAAATAGCAATACCACAACTAAAAGTACACAGATTAATTTTTCAACAGACATCATGTCAACTATCTTCAGTAAATAACTATATCCTCAGGTACTACAATCACCACCTTGTCACCTAAAGCCCCATCTACCAAAGAACTGGGAGGCACCACTAACAGCAACACACCATAAGTCAATAATATGTATATACAGTAAATACTATACTTACTATCATTATGATATTACAGACATGAAAAACCAGGTACCGTACATGAACACCTTCCATATATAGGTACCGTACATGAACACCTTCCATATATAGGTACCGTACATGAACACCTTCCATATATAGGTACCGTACATGAACACCTTCCATATATAGGTACCGTACATGAACACCTTCCATATATACTGTAGGTACCGTACATGAACACCTTCCATATACAGTATAGGTACTGTACATGAACACCTTCCATATATAACCATTAGCCACTAACATACAGTACAGTATTAAGAATTGTCACTTCAGTCCTTAACTATAAGGACTGAGAAATCTTTTCTAGTTTATGCTGACAACTGCTAGATAATTTTACTATGTTTAGGAGTGGCATTCCATCCTCTAATGATTAACAAGTCTCCATTTCCCTTTTGAGGACATAACAGATCTTAAATATTGTACTGTACCTTATTGGTAGGTACTGCCAAATGCTTTTATTCAACTTTTTTTTTTTCACTCGACTCTGGGCAAAGGCTTCGGGGCCTATCCCAAGGCCCAGTGGTCCTCCTACACCTCATGTTACCACTTCAGTGCAAACACTCACCATCCATTCTGAATACATGCTAGGGCTGTCTCATACTTGACTGGTGTATTGATATTAGCGGGAGGATTTTTATGACATGTCGGCGGGTCTCCTGGTAGAGCAGTAAACTCTGCATTATGAAATTAAAATCCTTAAACTGTTCCCTGCCCCAGATGGGATTCAAACCTGGGTCTATTAGGACTGCAGACTACTGCTGTACCGGTTCAGCCACCACTTCCCCATCCTGAGAGTTAACTGAGACTCACCAACTCACTCACAGTACCACAACTAACCAACCAACCAACACCCCTCCACAACAGTACAGGATGTCCTAATTATAAGCAGCCTTGTCATACAATCTTTTTGCTCCTAAGTCCACATTAATTACAGGAAAATGCCTAATGAAGCTCAACTGCTACCAATAAAGTTGCAATGCCAATACCCCCACCTTACAGCATTAAATTTATGGAAAAAGTTGTTATATTTTGGAACAAATCCCTGATTTGTAATGAAGCCTGCCTGTATCAACATCATGATGACCACAAACCATAACAGCACACACAACACAACCTTCCTCAAATGTCTGCTCCCCCTACAGGTAGTGTGTGACCACTGCTCAGCCAACCGTGCGCCACTACAGTACAAACGCAACCAGGTTGCCCGTGTGTGTGACAGTTGCTTTGAGGTGCTCCAGCGAGATTTCCAAAAGAAGTGTGACGAGGCGGGGCGAGGAGACACCCTGCGAGCCCAGTTCAAACGTGGAGTTCGGGAAAGTGGCAGAGCACGAAGCAGAAGGAAGGTCCCAGACAGACTAGTGGAGGTAGGTGACATGAATAATTTTATATATTTTACTCTTGCTACCTCCAGATGGTTTTATTCCATTCGGGAGTGGCATCCCATCCTTGTAGGGCTAATAATATTTATCATGAACACTTTAAAGATGTGCGAAATATACAGGTCAATGTTTTGAAGGGTTTCCAATCAAGTAATGTCACAAAAGGGAGCAGTCAGGTCATTTCGCCCCAGATATACTATAGTAGGACCACGGAATACTGGCCGGTCTGGGTGTGTCCCGTCACCTTTACACTGTTGCCATACTTCCAACTGACCTCCCGTACAGCCAAGGCTATTTTTAGATGGCCTTGGTACAGCCCCCCATTTACACCCTGCTCTCTATCTCTCTCTCCTTCT
>JAGKTI010006523.1:17715-40370 GCA_018397915.1 Birgus latro
AACTGTTAACCATGATTAATGTAAAGGTTATGGCCATAGGTGTACAATATATATACATTATATGATAATATTAATTCCTAAAGCACAAGGGGGTTTAATGTGGTATCAGCCAATGCATATATATATATATATATATCTCTCCTTGGGCTAATCATAAAACATTGTTTTTTTATTATACTGTCATCATTTCCATACACCTCATGGAAATTAAGGCCACAATAATGTCGTTTTGCACCTTAATGGTGAATTTCTACAACTTGCCCTTTGTCTTCCAGACCAGTTTATACCTCACAACTTAAGGAGGCTCACAACCGAGATTTTGCTAGATAGATTTTTTTTTTTTTTTACTGAGTACAGTAGTATTATATGAACTTGTAATTAAATGTTTTGAACTACAGCAGTCTAGCCCTGGGCCCCTAAACCTTGCAAGTGGTAACACAGGACTACCAGGTAGTTGTTATTGTTTTATGGACTTAACTCCACCAGTGCCAAAACTTGTACAGGTGTTATTCAATACCAAAAGGTAGAATATTGCTTACTCCAAGAAGCATGGGCCTGAGCCATGTTTTAGTACCAGTACTGTATTTTACCCATATTAATAAGGTTTGTAACAATCCAGAACATAACCAGTCAATGATATTTCTTTAAAGTGTTTGTTTTTTATTGTCTAGTGATTACACAAATATTTCCATTGTGTTTCTTTACTACATTGTAAACATAGTGCTGCTGATTTGCTATGTGTCTACAGAGCATGTGATATGTACCCAAACTGTTAAGGAATAGCCCTTTGTCTATTATAGTAGTGATACCCTTTCTTACACTTATTATGAACACTAATTTGTATAAAAATCCCCCTAACTTTTCCCAGCACTACCACTATTTGTAAAAACCTTAAAGTATGCCTTTCAGTATATTTTTTCCCCATTTTAATTTATTTATACACTGAATTAAACTTTTGACTGTATGATCTGATCCATTATCTGTCAGTTGTGTATTTTCTTCAGGGATGGAATTCCTATCTCATATTAGACCATCTAGTCATGTACACAGAACAACCAAACAATAAAAAGTATCCAAGCACTGCTTTTTTTCAATTATCAAAAATTTCTCTGAGCAAGTGTACTGTAGGAAAAAGCTCAATTCCAGGAGATGAAGAACACAACTCTGCAAGAGTAATGACTGTTGTACAGAAGTGGGGACTGAATTACTGATCCCCTTGAGGAACAATAGTTACAGATAAGTACTGTTTCATAATAAATGAATATTCATCATTACAGGTAATACAGTACTCCGGAGGTGGAAAAGGATTAATTTTGCTGGATTGTCTCCAGTGTGTGGAGGAGTTTTGTTATACGGAGGGATTTGAGGGCTGGAGCTAGCTTGGCAACAAGGATAAGGAGTAGTTTGAAAAAGTTCAGGTAATTGTTACCCCTACTGACAATGAGAGAGCTCTCCCTCCAAGCTAAGGGGTCATTGCATGCAACAAGCGAAGAGTGTAAGACTTGGGTAGCAAAGAGGGAGGACATCTGTAAGCTCAAACGTACAGAGATGAGAATAATTACAGTATATGGATGTGTGATGCATCCTTGAATGCAAAGCCTGAGGGGGTAGGGATTGTAAATGAACAGCTGAGAGTAAGGATGGAACTTGAACATTTTAGTGTTATGATGAGATGAGGAAAACTGAGATGGTTTGGGACTGTAGAGAGGATGGAGGATGGCAACTGGGTGTGGAATGTGAGATGTAAGAATGTTGAGGACAGAGCTGCAAGAGGCAGACCAAAAAAAAGACATGCGATGAAGTCACACAATGCAACCTCAGGAATAAGGAACTGAATAGAGAGGCTGTTAGAGACTGAGCAGCATGGAGACCACCATCAGGTGCCAAAGGTTGACACAAGCAAGCTTTTATAAATGACTGAACAAACAAATGAACAGGAATTTGACTAAGAAATGATCTTGACAACGGGTGCAAATATGAAAGACTTCCACCTTCACAGTTTTGTAGGTTAACCAAGGCATAGTGAAACTGTAATCCTATTAACCATCACTGCAGAGCAGCCAGTCACATCCTACAACCCGAATTACACAGAAATGGGATCGTAGGACTGATAATTTCCTTGCCCATACACAGTCTACCCAAAATGGGAATTAAGAAGCCTCAGGATTGGTTTCCAGGCTTGCAAAGCTATACTGTATATTGGGCTCCCCTGTAATACAGGTAGTTGATGCTGCCGGAGTACTGTGTTATGCTAAACCATACTACTGTATAAAGAAATAGGAAAATTGTTATGAAGACCTAACTGCTTCTGACAACTGAGACAAAGTCACCCTTCTTGTCCCTATACCTTACACACCCTGCAACACTCAGATGTTACAAAAATCTACTGTACACACAAAACATACACACACAACACAGGTAACACATACATAACATAAAGACACAATAGCCAGAACATCCAGAAGATGCTATTCCTCTTAACTCGATGCTGTTCTCACTTCGACTGTACAAGTTGTATACTAAGTACTCTATTGTATAATAATAAATTTTACTATAATGCAATCTACACTGTGTTGTGGAGGTCACTAAAGAAATAAAGAGGAAAGAAACAATCAAAATAAATCTGACTGAAGAGGTGAGGGAGAGGCCTAGTCATAGTTGTGTTTCCTAATGCCATATGAATGTACTCTATAGACAAAGCCTGATGCTGTAAGACAACAAAGGTGATAATTGTAAGATGACACACTGATCTGGACCACAAGAGTAAGGACACACAGCAAAAAAGCAGCTCTTACAGGAATGGCATTTCTGCCACCCTGTCAGTAGTCTCACTATAAGAAGGGAAGAGAAGAATAACTAAACAAAGTCAAGTGGAGTGTGATCATAAAGACGAGATGCATGTCCTTTTACAACCATGTGCACATATCAAAGACACTGTGTTTTGATCAGTGTGTGTGTGTGTGTGTGTGTGTGTGTATTTACCTAATTGTATTTACCTAATTGTGATATACAGGAAATGAGCTACGCTCGTGGGGTCCCGTCTCTATTTCTCAATAAGTCAAATTTTGCCTTAAACTCATTTAAGTTTTTAGACTGGACGATCTCTTTGTCCAGGCTATTCCACAGGTCTATACATCTATACGGAAAACTATATTTCTTGATGTCCTTCGAGCAGCTTGGCTTCTTTAGTTTCATTCCATGTCCTCTTGTTGCTCTCTCATCCCACACAAACAGATTTTCTCTGTCAATTTTATCTACTCCTATCATGGTCCTGAACACTGCAATCATGTCACCCCTCTCTCTCCTTTCCTCTAAGGAGGGCAAATCCAGCCTTTCCAGCCTCTCTCTGTATGGCAAATCTGCCAGACTAGGGACCATCTTGGTTGCTGTTCTTTGTATTCTCTCAATCTTGGTTATATCTTTCTTTTTGTGTGGGGACCACACTACTGCTGCATATTCTAACCTGGGCCGGATCATGGCCACTATCAATTTTTTTATCATCTCCTCATCCATGTAATGAAATGCCACTCTTATATTGGTCAAGAGTTTATATGTCTCTCTCACTATCTTATTTATGTGCTTTTCAGGTGACAAACTATCCTGGACCAGCACTCCCAAATCTTTCTCTTCTCTCGCTTTTCTAATTGGTTCATTACCCATCAAATAATTCAATGATGGCCTCTTGGTACTTTTACCCATTTCCAATATTTTACATTTTTTTGCGTTGAATTTCATTTCCCACATCCGGCTCCAATCATATATCCTATCCAGATCCTCCTGTAGCATTTTACAGTCCTCTTCAACCTCTACCTTTCTCAAGATCTTTGCATCATCAGCAAACAGGCTTGCGTAGCTGTTCACTCCATCTACCATATCATTTACATAAATCAAGAACATTACTGGTGCCAACACCGAGCCCTGTGGGACACCACTTGTTACTTCCCTCCATCCAGATGTCCTGTCCTTTATTACTGTCCTCATTTGTCTGTCACTCAAAAAGTCTCTCATCCATTCCAGGAGGCTTCCCTTCAGTCCTCCTATATGCTCTAATTTCCATAATAGTCTCTTGTGGGGTACTTTGTCGAAGGCCTTCTCCAGATCTAAGTACACACAATCCACCCAACCGTCTCTCTCCTGTAGCACGTCAATCGCCCTTGAGTAGAAGCTCAACAAGTTGGAAACACATGACCTTCCACTTCTGAATCCAAACTGACTTTCAGTCAAAATATTCATCTCTTCCAGATATTTTATCCATCTATCTTTCAGGATTCTCTCACACAATTTCGCAACCATGCTGGTTAGGGACACTGGTCTATAATTCAGGGGTTCTTCCTTGTTTCCTCCCTTATAGATTGGCACCACATTTGCCCTCTTCCATTCCCGAGGCACTTTCCCCTCTTCCAAGGAGCACACAATTAAATTGTGAATCTTATCCGCCAGTTGTTCTCTGCATTCCTTCAGTACCCAATTAGAGATTCCATCCGGTCCTGGGGCCTTCCTTACATCTTGAGCTCCCAGTAATTTATACACTTCCTGCACTTCCACTTTTATATCTTTTATCACTACATTTCTAATCACTTCCTCTCCTTCCACAAACTCCCTTTCCTTAGTGAAAACCGATTGGAAGCGTTTGTTCATTACTTCAGCTTGCATTACTGCATCCTTGTAGACCTCTCCTTCTACTTTCAGTCTGGTGATTCCTTCCCTTTGCTTCAATTTGCCATTAACAAATCTATAAAACAATTTGGGTTCATCCTTACATTTGTCAATTATACCTTTTTCAAAGTTCCTTTCTTCCTCTCTACGTATTCCTGTATATTCATTTCTAGTTCTTTTATATTCTTCCTTTGTTCTGATATTACCTCTCTTTTTCCATTGGTTCCATGCCTTGTCCCTCTCTTTTTTCGCTATTATACACCTTCTATTAAACCACACCTTTTTCCTGTTTTCTTTCCCACTTACTCTTGGCACATATTTTTCCACTCCCAAATTGTGTGTGTGTGTGTGTAACTCACCGGGTCGGTCAGGATCACTTGATGGTCGTGATCGTCAGCTTTTACCCTCCCGGAAGGGAGCTGAGAGCTCATATAGTCCGATCTATGGGCAAGGCTGTGACCTTCACACACGCACACACCCATCCCCTTGCTCAAGGGGGACAGTAACCACCCACTTCGTCAGTGAAACTTTTCGCACCCTGAGCGAGGCGCGAACTCCCGTCTACCAGATGGCAAGCGAGAACGCTACCACTGCGCTAGCGAGCGGTGTGTGTGTGTGTGTGTGTGTGTGTGTGTGTGTGTGTGTGTGTATGCATGTATGTGTGTAACTCATGTGCAGCAATAAGATTCTGGCTGGGTGACTGCATACAATGCCCTACAGACAAGGGAAAGTCCAAGTGACAGTTGAGGAACATTTTTCATTCAAATTCATTTATTCCAGGTTCTGTGAGTCATAATGCTCTTCAGAAGGTTAGTTTTGAGAATCAAATCATGTTCATCTGCCAGTCTGAGGTATTTCTCATGACAGAATTCACATCACCAAGCATCTGTGAGAGGCAGTTATGATGAGGTAATTTTGGTGATGTTAATCGAACGATGGTGCACAAACGGGTTGATACTATAACTACAAGTTTTTATTTCATTTGAATCAAACTTAGCCAAAGGACTGAGGGTCAGCTACGGGACTGACCTATTAATTCTGAAAATATGTCAAAGGTAAGGGTCAACTTAAACAGATCTGATCAAATTTAGATCAAACTTGGTGAAGGGGTTAAGAGAAAGCAAGAATAAAAACAATTAAATTCTGAGAACAATCAGTTATAAAATCATGGTCACAGGGCAAGACCACAATTTGGTCGATGCAAGTCTGCATGAGAACATACCAACTAAAAAAAAATTTATCCAGTTTAGACCAAATTCCATGGAAGGTCTAGGGGTCAGCCATGGGGCCACCCAATTACTTTTGGGAATAATAGGACAAAGGTCAAGATGACATGGTACGGTTAAGTTAGAGCTTTTATCCAATTCAGATCAACAGAGTAAGCTGGAGTGAAATGATTCAACTCTAAGAACTATCAATCACTGGTGAAGGTCACAGGACAAGATCAAAGATCAATGCTGCATTGTAAGGTCAGCTTAAACAATGTTGATCCACTTTAGACCAAACTTGGTAAAAGAACTGAGGGTAAGGCAAGGACAAAACTACTGTATTTAATTTCAAGAACAATCATTCAAAGGCAAAGGTCACAGGGCAAGGTCAAAGCTCCACTCATATGCCTATATGTCTGAATGAAATAACTAAGGCAGTTTCAATCCGACTTGGATCAAACTTGACTGGAGGGATTAGAACAACCATGGAACTGACCTATTGTTATTAAAAAAGTAAGTAAAAGGTCAAGGTCACATGCAAAGGTCAAACTAAACTCTTCTGATACAATCTGAACCAAACTTGGTGAATGAGTTGAGGGTCAGGTGAGAATGAAGTCAATCAGTTATGAAAGCAATCAGTCAAAGGTCAAGGTCACAGGGCTGGGTCAGAGGTGTCCTGAAACCAACTGTAGAGTGTGAGTTTTAAACATAAAGTTTTGTTTTGTTATAAAGGCTCCAACATACTTCCATGCATCGGCCTTGTCACCTAAAGGCGGCTTTCCATACTGCTTGATCTCTAGTAGCCTCCCTATTCAGTCCCTTATCCCTGATGTCACACTCTATGACCACATCCCAGGAATTCCTTGGTCTGCTTCTAGTAACCCTACTCTTTATATTCCTACCTTTCACCTTCCACACCCAGCTGTCATCTTCCATTCCCTCGACATGCCCAAACCACCTCAGTCTACCTCTCCTCATCATAACACTTATTCATTCAAGTCCCATCCTTCCTTTCAACTCTTCAGTCACAATCCTGATCACTCCCAGGCCACTCATTCAAGGACACACTATACATCCATCTAATTATCATCATTTCTGTATGTTTGAGCCTATGAATATCCTCTTCCTTTACTACCCAGGTTTCAATATTGTACAGCATTATACTCAGGTCTCACTACCATACAGCATTACAGTCCTAACACATGCTGCACACAAGGACCCCTTTGCAAGGAGCAAGAGCCCTCTCGATGTCAGGTGAGGCAACTGCTCCCTGAACTTCCTCCAACCACTCCTTAACTTAGCTCAAGCCTCATCTACAGCACATAACATGTCCCCCAAATAGCAAACTTCCTCCACAAACTCAAGAGACTCTCCAGTGAGATCAATCCTTTCATACCTCTTGCTCTCTACATGCTCTCCAACACACTGCACACACAAAATCAGCATTATTTCACAACCCACTTCCAATTCCATAACATCTCCTATGCACCCACTTATCAGAAACATTGCACAAGATGGGGATACTTCCCATCCCCTTGTGGCAAACTGCACATGGCCATACTCTCTCACCTTTGATAGGACTGCCACCAGCCCAAGGTATCATCATTTGTTTTATCTGAGTTTACTCCCAAACCCTTGTACCCACTGTATCTCTTATGTCCTGAATCTTTCTTTTGCCTCCCTCTCATTCACCACAATTAAAACTAAGTCATTAGCACATATCTTCCATCAGAGCCCATTTCTGAAGTCTCATGAGAGAGCTTCAAGCACAAGGAAAAAAAATAAGAGGTTCTAGACTGACTCCCGATGCATGCCAACATTCACGGATAACTCATCACTCAAATCTCCATTCACTTTCAACAGGGTGCAAGCACCCTCAAACATTGCCATAACCACTTTCACCAGTCACTCCTTGACCACAAGCTTCTCACTGCTCACTTCACCACTTTCCTAGGAACTCTGGCAAATGCCTCCTCCAAACAACAACAGTAAAGTACAGCTCCCTCTTTCCTAAACATTTTCCCTGAAGCTGTCAGACAATGAATATTGCATCAGTGATCCCTTTGCATGGTATAAATCCAAACTGCATCTCATCAACATTTACCCTTTCCCTTATCATACCTTCCAGGACTCTCTCCATTACTTTTATTATCTAGTTCAAGAGTTTTGTTTCTTTTATGCTCAATTTTTCCTGTATTCCCTCTTTTGCCTTGTTGTTATGCTTTTAGCACATAAGCTCACACTGTACTCTACTCCCTCCTTTAACTTCTACTTTTTATGGCTGTACCATTTACGAATATTTTGAGACAGAGAGAGAGAGAGAGAGAGAGATGAGTGGGGGGAGCAAAAAGCATGGGAGAGAAAGGGAAACTTAAATTCCTGTCTGACAAGCTCTCTCTCTCTCTCTCTCACACACACACACTATCTATAGACAGTTGCCATAATCCAGTAAGGGGTGGCTGTTTGTCACTTAGTTTGTTGTTTAATGGAGAGGGGCATTAACCCTCCGCCAACCCAACTGCTGACACTCAGGCAACATGTACGGGTTGGTAAAATGGTTACCACCCAATGCTGTAATTGGTTTCCTGGCTTACAAGACACCATTAGGCTTGTCACTCTATGTAAAGCCAGCTGAAATGGAAAGAAGAGTAATAAAAAGTTCCAGGAAAGGTAGGAGAAATAGGAGGAGAGGAGGGCAGACACAAAAAGAATGATAAAGTTTAAAGAAGAAGTAGGCAGTACTACATCAAGTGAGTGGATGATAGTTACCACTACCAAAATACAAAACACACAAGACACACACACATGTGGCCTGACAACACCCTAGTGATTTTACACTTGTTTCAAGCTAAGAGTCATGTTACAAGAGATAACACAACTCCCACTTCAGCCATTTCACTCACAAAGAGGGGTCACACTCTTCCTTACCTTGTTATTTGTGACTGCACTACAAAAACAATGCATTACCTGAGAGATCACAGTATTCAAAACTGTACAGTAGGCGCGGAAAGTATTGACTTTTTTTGCCGACGTCATTCTTTTTCGCGTTAAGTGAAGTAGGGTCAATACTACCCTCCCCTGTGATGCGAAATGAGCTGACGCTTTTTCAACGGGAGCTGGCAACCCTGCTTGATAGGTTTAGCACCACAGGAGCAGGCTCAGTAATGTTTGGGTAGCCACAGGAGAAGGATTGTCTCTGTGTGTGATGCACCACGAGGGCATGTTTTGACTCAAATAACAGTTATTTGGTTACCTACCACATTCTCATCATGCCTAAAGTAACCACAAGCAAGGACAAACGTGTGGAAGTGATTACTTTATACAAAGATGGCCACAAACTCCCATTTATTGCAAATCAGATGGTGTTAGACTGAGGACAGTGCAGAGACTGGTGAAGCAGTTCAAGGACAGTGGGGAGGCCATTCCTCCCACTCCACTTCCCAAGCCTGGGAGACCTCGTAAGACAACCTTCAGGACCCGTCAGCTGATCTCAAGGCAAGTTAGCAAGGATCCAAGGCTAACAGCACGGGATTTAAAAGAAAAGAACCCACAGTTGCTGGCAGATGTGTCTGTCAGAAGTGTGCAGCAGCTGTTGCATGACGATCTGGGCTACAGGAGTTTTTGTGCTCGTAAAAAACCACTGCTAACTGCACTTCAGAAGAAAAAGAGAGTAAATTTTTGTAAGAAATATCTTGCCTGGAGTGAGGAGCAATGGAAAACTGTGCTTTGGAGTGATGAGTCAACATTTACTGTCACTGGTACCCCTTCATCACGAGTGTACCACAAACCAGGCAGTGACCCCCTGGATCCTAAGTACACTTCCAAGTTTGTTAAATACCCAGCCTCACTCATGGCTTGGGGCTGCTTTACATATTATTGTGTTGGTAGGTTGGTAATTCTACCTGCAAATGAAAAAGTGAACCAGAACAATTATTTGGAGCTCTTATGTGATGTTTTAAGTGACTCTTTTGATAAAACCAAGGCAAGAGTATTTATGCAAGATTCTGCCCCTGCACATGTTGCAAAGTCAGTGAAACAGTGGCTAACAGACTGTGAGGTTCCCTTTATTCGAGATTGGCCCGGAAACAGCCCAGATATCAATCCCATTGAGAATTTATGGGCGCACATGAAGCGGCAGCTGCGTAGTATGGACACATCATCTTTGCCTAAACTTGAGGCTGCAGTCAAGCAGCTATGGAGCAGTTTTAGTCCGTCTGTTCTGCAAAACTATGCCATCAGTCTCCCCAGACGCCTTAAGAAGATAATAAAGGTGAAGGGGAATGCCAGTAAATACTAAATTCAATGGTGAGTGTTAATTTATTTGTTTCTCCTTGCTAACCACAAGAATGTTTTCTTTTTTTAAGATGGCGTCAACACTTTCCACGCCTACTGTATAGTTGTGATTTATTCACAGGGGATATGATGACACTCTGAACACACGGAAATAAAAGAGGGAAAAAGTGGATGACTGAGTGATATTATGAGTTGTTGTTGATAAACCCCTGTCTGTCTGGCTGAGCAGACCCATACATTGCAGGCAGGCAACCACCCCTGCAGGGCCATCCTGTGAAGTGCACCAATGTTTCCTTGTGAATAGCAGCAGCACCTCACCACAGCGAAGTGTGGGGAATAATTTGAGTTTGGTTCCTGGATGGACACAGCATTTGCATCCCTCCAACCAGTTAACATAAGCACTAAAGCAAGCTCCACTTCACCCCATAGTCTGATTATATGGTTTGCTGGGTTACTGGAAACCATTAGGCCTGACACTCAATGTGGAGCCACTTGAGATGGAAAGACGTGTGTGTGCCCTCCTCCCTTCCTAATTCTTTCTTTTCTGTCATTTTTTATTACCCTTTATTTCACTTCAAGTGGCTCTACAGTATACCGAGTGGCAAGTCTAATAGCTAGTTTCCTGTAACCCAAGAAAACCATTTACAGTGTTGGGAGGCAACCATATTACCATATCATGGGGTGATATGGAAACTACTATGGTAGCCATGCTAACAAGGTGGAGATGCAAGTGTGGCATCCACCCAGGAACCAAACCACCACACTTCTCTCCATATCTTGCCACACAGAGGTGCTGTCAACTACAAGAGAATATCAGTTCACCGCACAGGACGGCACTGCAGAGGCAGTTGCTTGCCTGTGGTTGATGGGTCTGCTAAGCCAGCAGACTGGAGCTATCAATGCCTTACCTATTTAGGCGTATTGGTACTCTCGTACTGTTGTGTTCTGTCTCCCTACAACATCCTGTCATCCATCTATCATCTACTATAATCCTTTACTGCCATTTTTATCAAGACTGTAGAGTCCATTGCTTTTCTTCTTATTTTCACTCCCTGTTTTCACTAACTCCTCCAACCACGTAGTTGAATTTTACCTTTTGATTCCGAGTGTGCAAGGCTTTAATGATGTGTGAATGTCTGGCCTATCTCACTGAGCATGCTGTTGATTGTTGTTCCATTTTCATGCTTTCTCTTTCCTCGTTTTCTGGATCCTACCTCACCTCAACCTTGGTGGGGAAAAAAAGGGGCAGGATGACAATGACAGCGAAGAGTCAGTGATCAATGCTGTATTACCTGTGTTTTATTCTAAATGTTCAAAACTTCTTGAAAGGTACTTTATAATAATGAAATGCACATAATTCAATTCCTTTTAATGGATGTCTGCATGTCTAATAAAGTACAGTATTTACAAGAAGTGTTGATCTACCAGCATGAGCTACACTTACCACTGGATCACTAACTCTTGTCACTGGAAACTTGGCATTTAACCCATTCAGGAGTGGTGTCACATTTTAGTATCATATTCTGGCTAATGCCTGATATTTCAACTCAGCTTGGGGAAAGTTTTACTCCTCAAAGACTTGAAAATATCTCTACTAACCAGCTCAGAGGTGATGTCATACTAGTACAGCAATTAATTCTGTCTAATGGCAGATACTTTATTCAACTTAGGGAAATCTCTATTCCTCAAAAGGTTAATGAACACAACTTTCTTCTCTTGGCTTGCACAAACACTAACTTAAGAAAGTGAACTGTATATCAGTTAAACAATGTCTGTGAATACTATGCCAGCACTCTGCATCAACTGCCATATGAGTTAAAAGGGTACATATGGAAGTATACTCTGGTACAGTACTATACCATACTAAAATACCATGGTCCTGATGTGACTGGATATGTCAGCAACAATTTAATGATTCTACTGTCACAATGTCTGGTCAAAAACTGTAAAAGAAAATTTACAATTTTACCACATATTCATACCTGCAATCATGTTTAACCTCTTCACTGAATTGCACATATTTTGAAGTTTTACTCCATTCTGGCTACTGCTCAATGATTTTGTTAATCTAAAAGAAAGCTATACTTGTGAAATCTATTTCAATTTAAAACTTACTTTTAAAAAAATCAACTAGGAATTTTTTTTTTTTTTTTTTTTTTTTACCTAGAGAGCAAAATGTAATATTCATGGCAAAGGTTAATCCACTTTTCAACTGTTATCTTCCTTTAATCAAACAAACAAAAAACAAACATTGCAGCAGTGAGATTTCGGATGTACCAATTTTTCTTTTTAACTCTGACCTAGACTGCACAGATTAGTTCTGCTATGTCAACTGCCAAGATCTAGATTGCAAACTTTCTCCTCATGCAAGCAAAGTGGATATAAACAAGATGCATAAGATGGATGGAGGCAAGGATGGAGCCCAAAATGAGGCGTTGTGGTGGACCAGGAGTGCACGTCAGGGTCACCACTGCCAGGCGACCTGTGGCCAGTCCCCCAAACACTGTGGTCAGCAGGAAAAACACAGCGTGACTTTTTTCTTGATGCAGCAGCTCAGCAATCAGTAACACCAAGCAATGGCCAGTAAGGCTGTACCCACTGATGGCCAGCAGCTGCAATGGGGACAGTTTGGTGTGACACAGAAACCCAAGGATAGAAGCCAGAGCTGAAAACACCAGCCAGTACCCAAAGGTCAGCTTGGCAGTGACTAACAGTGCCCAGCTCAGTGTTTGGCCTGGGGTCATCAGGCCATAGAGCAGAATAGCTGTCAGTGTCACCACCACTAAAGTTGGCCCCTTGAGATCAGTATAAACTTTGCGGTAACGATGGAACCCAAATGGTGGCACAAGGGATGTGAGCAGTCTGTGGGGCAGTGTTTGATTGGCTACAGAAAACAGTGGCTGCACTGAGTACCATATCCTCTGACAAAAGTCCACTACTGATACCTGCTTGCCCTGGGTCTTAGAGTCAAGGGATTCAATGGTAATGGAAGAGTAGCCTCTCTGAGTCATGTTGCCTTCTGGTGTAGTCGACAAATTTTTAATCAAGTTGTGGTTCCCTGAATTCTGCTTACCCTGAGCATCAGTCATTATGCAAAGGACAATACCAGACAATTCCAAAATGACATACAGGCTCTACCACAGCAGTAGTTACAAGAACTCGCTACACCAATCAGCAAGACACTGATAACATTCTGATGCCTGGTTGGAGTTGGCAGCAACAAGGTCCTGTAACCATTCCACAAAGAGTTCCCGATTCTTTTTCAGTACAAGGAACTGACCAAGAACCACGTAAGCCTTGTCAAAGCCTCGATTTTCCAGCCTACGCCCCAGAACTTCGCCTATTCCTGCCAGTTCTGTCACTGGCTTGTTGCCCATTGGCTCAGCCACAAAGAGTGTATGCTTCTGGGATGTAGTGGTCATTGTCTCACCTGTACAGCTTATTTCCTTCAAAAATGACTTTTACAGTCTCTCCCTGCAGCAACAAATAAAAAATGTCCAACACAAATACTTATGAAACTAAAAACAAAATGCCAATTATCTGTCCACAACCATTAATATCACTAACCATCTAAGTGCCAGTGATCGTGCCTAACATGTGCTTCAGCTGGTGATACTCCTACACATTGAAACCCATCTCTCTCATGCACTTTTTGTGTGCCTCAATCTCTTCTTGGCAATTTTCAGCCCCATTCTCCACAATACATGCATCTCTAACTTTCTTTGTCTCTGGGCAGGCACAACAAGCCTTGCACTTGGGCTTCTTCTCCTCAGATTGTGTGTTGGATTTGTCACTGGATTCCTTCGGCATGCTGGCTATGGCACTCAGAGGAAAGTCAAATCTTAATGTAGCTACTGTTTTGAAATACTACACAGACAGAATTTGACACAAAAATATTCACCTGAGTCAGAGCTACATTAACAGTACTTAACAATGCTTACAAATTTAAACCTTTATGTTCTATTTCTGCTTCCCCTTTTCCTCCTCGAGCCTCTTGAATCCCTCCTTTATCTCTTCCAGAAAACTCTTTCGGAATCGCTCAACCCGCTTGCTGGCGTCAGATTCTATGGCCTCCTTAGCTACCACTTTCCCTCGTTGAAGCGCATAAGCAGTGATCTGGGCTGCACGTCTAATGGGGTATGACTCTGCCAATCTGTTGATCACCTCAGGGTTGTTGAGGATGCGGCTCAAAAGATATCGCAGCACCATAGCACAATGAAGGGACCTCCCAATCTGTGAGATACCAAATACAGATGTTCTTTAAAATAAAACCCTGTTGTATATCTAGGCTGTCATATGTACAGGGGATGGTGCAAAGGTAACTGTCATTGTATGGCTCCATATTAATGGGAAATAGAGAAATGTCACCCATCTTGATATCTCAAATGTTCTCATTGTCTACACAGGAAGTGTTGGGTACCTATGTTAGAAGAGTCAACCTGTATGGCAATGAAACATGGGGTATAAAATGGGAAGATTCACGGAGATGGAAACAAAATTATTCAAGACAGATCAGATATCTACATGGAGTAAAACGGGATGATGAGATATCCTCAGCAGAGCTGAGATGCTGAGTGTGGAAAAATGAAAAAGGTAGAAAGGATGAGACTGAGATGGCTTGGGCATTCTGAGAAGATGAATTTTGGAAGCTGGGTGAAGAGGTGTGGAAAGAAAGAGGTACTGGGCCATCAAATGCGAGGTAAACCAACGAAGACACGGGATGAGGTGGTGTGTGCCTTAGATCTAAACTTACTAGAGTTGGTGCAGAAGACAGCAAGGTGGAGGACTGCTATCTAGTGTATATAAAAAAAAAGGGGGGGGGGGTAGGAAGAAAGGAAAAAAAAAGAAAAAACAACCAAGGGAAGAAAGGCTGAGAAAAAAAAAAAAAAAAAAAAAAAAAAAAAATACATAAAAAATCAAATTAAAAATAATAATAATAATAAAAAATGGAAAATTATTATTTTCTTAAATTCAAAAATTTTCCAAGCAGCTGGAGTTGCCCCACAGTGGTCAGATTTGCCCCATTCTACAGGTACTAGTATACACACAATCCTATGCAATGGATAAAACTGGTACTCCCTATATTATACCCTTACTACTGTACAATTGCCCCACCTACCTGCAAACTTAAATGGTTCAGAGAGCAGGCTTGAACTAAGAAAACTGCAAATGGTGAGGGAACTCACCATCCACTCACTCAATGCAGTGTTACTTTGGGTGTCTGCCCTTTCCTCTCTTTCTTCCTTCTACTTCGGTCTTTCTTTTCTTCATTCTATCCTCTTCCTTTTATCTATAGGTGCCTTTACACTCTCTCTTCTGTCTTTCTTTCCTTCATTCTATCCTATTCCTTCTGCCTATGGGTGACTCTACACTGAGTTACAAGCCAAATGGTTTCCTGTACAGCAGGAAACCATTTATTATGCTGGGTGGTAACCATATAACCAAATTATGGCACCTGCTAATTTAATGGGTAATTAAGGTGCTCCAATCAGACTGAGCCTGTGTAGGTTTATATCCAAGGGGTGGTTGGGGTTTATTGTTCATGTAATGCCACTCAGGGATGAGTGAGGCTGGTCACTCTCATCTTAAGTGTCAGGACCAACTTGCCTAGGCCCGGGCTCCTACCCTCTCATGGGGCGATATCGGATTGGATGATGGACGGATGAAATTCACTACCGCTTGAGGCAAAATACTCTACTGCACTGTATGTACGACACTAATGAACACTATGAAACCAGACAGAAACTGAAACACCACTGTTATATTGATCACTTCAAGCAAATTACAATATGTTTCTTTTTTAGTACTTTAAGACATTATTTATACAATGTTTCATATTTTCATTGAAAAAAATAAAAATGCTTCTTAACACTGTGCCTTCAAAACTTCAAATGCTGGTTACTAACTGCAGGGCTGGATGCAGCACTTCACAAAAGTTGGGGCAGGTATGATTCCCAACACAATTACCCAAAGTCTGATTTCATACTGACTCATTGCAAAATTTTCCAAAATTTATTCCCGAATCTCTATGATTCATGTTATAGAAGATATTTACTGAATATTTTTGGTAAATATTAGTCCTTTTATAAGTAATCACTGGTCTACTGAAAACAGGGGGGGCATACACCCCCCATGCCCCCCTCCATATCTATGCACGAACTGTACAGTAAACGTAAGCCTCTCACTATACAGTATCTCTACATAATAACTGCAAATGAGGAAATGGTACATGTGAGTACATTTAAATACCTGAGTAGGCTAGTGTGATGGGTAAGGATGGAAGTTTGGAGGATGATGTGCCTGAAAGGGTACAACAAGGAAGAAAGGTTGCTGGCTCTTTGAAAGCTATGATACAAAATAGGGAAGTGAGCATGGAAGTAAAAACATTGCGGCATGATTGTACTGTGATATCAAGTCTACCATATGGAAGTAACGCATGGACTTGTTGGAAGGACTCAAATCAAAAGTGGAAGCAATGGAAATGAGTTACTTGAGAGGAGCGTGTGGAGTTATATATATATATATTTTTTTTTTTATGTGTCTGACTCTGGGCATAGGCTTCACAGCCTGCTATCAAGGCCCAGCAGTCCTCCTACATACCATACACCTCTACATGTCACCACTTCGGCGCTAACACCCACTGTCCATATTGAATACATGCTAGGGCTGTCTCATACAGGACTGGTGTACTGGTATTAGCGGGGGTATTTTTACGACATGTCGGCGGGTCTTCTGGTAGATCAGTCAAGCCTGATTTAATGAAATTCAAATCCTTAAACTGTTCCCTGCCCCAGCTGGGATTTGAACCTGGGTCCGTCAGGACTGTAGGCCACTTCTCTACCGATTATATGGAGAGACAGACTGACAAATAAGGAAGTGAAGAAGTGTGAAGTGAAGAAGAGTTGTGGTGTGGATGTGGATGCAATAGGAAGCGTTAGGAGAAATACACTGAGGTGGTTTGGCCATGTGGAGAGGATGGAGAGAGAGAGAGACTAACGAGGAGAGTGTATGTGAGTGAGGTGAAGGGGGGGAGAGGGAGGGTGAGGTCGAGGATGAGATGGAGGGATGGAGTGGAAAGGTATATAAGAGAGAAGGGGAGGGGAGGGTGAGCTGGGAGAGGGCAGTGAAATGGTGGCGGACAGGGGGACATGGAGATGATTTGTTTGTGGCCACCCCTTACAGGATTGGGGCGTTGGGCAATAGATAGATCGATAGACAGAATAACTGCAGAATAATATCAAACCTACACACTACAGATACCTACTTCTCTCAAGCAATGAAAGAAAATTTAAGCTAACAGTGCCCAAGGAAGGTATTTTTAGGACAAAATGGAATAATTATTCACACAATAAAAAAGCAACAATTATGTAACTTGAATGTATATACTGTACTTCTCATTTTTGGCTATTTAACTGATAAGCTGAATTAAAATCTTGTATAATAAATAGCTACAATATCTTTATTTTAACCCGTGGATTGCATAATTAACTTTTTTTTTATCCCACCCCAAAAAGTATTTTTTTTTAGTAGAAAGTGGAATGAAGTGCTTGTTGGATATATGTAAGAAGGCATGGATGAGTGAAACTGTGCCAGCAGTGTGGAAAAAGGCTGTGATTGTACTGTACAAAAATATAGGTGAGCGAAGTGAGTGCAAGAATTATTGTGGCATAAGTTTATTGAATGTGGTAGGGAAGGTATATGGAAGAATTATTAAATAGAAAGTAAGAGAGATATCAGAAGTCCTAGTGAGTGATGAACAGAGTGGCTTTAGGAGTGGCAAAGGATGTGTGGATCAAAATATTCGCAGTGAGACAGATAGCAAAGAAGGCTTGTGAGAAGGACCATACGTTATTTATGGCATTCATTGATCTGGGAAAAGCACATGACAAAGTAGACAGAGAAGGATTGTGGAAAGTTTTGCACATGTATGGTGTAGATGGTAAGCTACTAGGTGCTGTCAAGAGTCTTTATGATGGTAGTGAAGCATGTGTAAGGGTTAATGGGCATCTAAGTGAATGGTTCACGATGAATGTGGGCATGCGGCAAGGTTGTGTGATGTCCCCATGGTTCTTCAATATATATATGGATGGGGTGATGAGAGAAGTAAAAACACGAGTAATGGAGAGGGGGATGGGGATGGTACTGAATGGTGATGGATGTAATATCTCAAATCTGTTGTATGCTGATGATGCAGTACTACTTGCAAATACCAGACAAGAACTTGGTAGACTAGTGCAAAGTTTTGCTGATGTCTGTGAGTGTTGTGCCCTGAGAGTAAATGTAGAAAAGAGTAAAGTGATGGTTATTGTGAGAGAAGGTGACTCCCAGTGCGATGTCACAGTGAATGGAGAGAGACTGGGATTGGTTAGAGAGTTCAAATACCTGGGTACAGTGACAGAAAAGAGAGGAAAATGTGCAAAAGAAGTTGAAAGTAGAGTGACACAAGGAAGAAAAGTAGCTGGTGCAATGAAGGTCTTGATGAGAAACAGAGGCCTGAGTGTTGCAGCTGCACAAGGCTTACATGAAGGAGTGTTAGTGCCAACTTTAACATATGGATGTGAGACTATGGTGTGGCATGAAAATGAAAAGTCAAGAGTAAGAGCAGCGGAGATGGGACTGCTAAGAAATGAATGTGGAGTACAGAGGGTGGATAGGATACGAAATAATGTGATTCGTGAAAGATGTGGAGTGAGGAAGTCGGTGGACACCAGAACTGAAAAGAGTGTACTGCGATGGTATGGTCATGTGGAGAGACTGGATAACAACAGAGTGGTGAAAAATGTACATCAGAGCAAATTTGAAGGAAGGAGGAGGCAAGGTAGGCCAAGGAAAAGGTGGAGAGATATGGTGGATGAGTGTGTGAAGAAGAGAGGTTTGGAAGTCGGTAAGGCTAGGGAACTGACAAGAGATCGAGCTGGCTAGATGAATATTGTGAGAAGTGCACGATCAGGGATTTTGACACCCCTTTTTAACGTGGCAGCGTCCGGACTGACTCTATCGGATACGTTTATGTGAAGCTACAAAACGTGGTGAATGTTTTTGGCATATCCGATAAAGCCAGGATTCTGGGGGCTTGAATGATGAGTGAATGGAAGCATGGCCCATGGATTGGGCAAATTTGGGATGTCTGGCCATTACTACTCCTCACTCAGCCCCTGGGTGGGAAAGGAGGTCCGGATGATGATGATGATGATGATGATGATGATGATGATGATGTTTATTATAAATTTGAAGATAAACACTCAGGGCATCATCTGGTGAAAAAAAAAAAAATCTCTCTGTCTTTGGTAGGGGCATGCATAAGTTTTCGTAGAGGAGTAGTGAAAAAATAAAAAATAATAAAAAAAAGTTGTTTTTGTTTATCATAAATTTTAAGATAAACATCCAGGACACCATCTGGTGAAAAAAAAAAAAAAAACTCTCTCTCTCCTTCTTTGCATAGCGCCATGAGTAAGTTTGCATAGGGGTGGAGTTGTAGTTAACAGTGATGCACAGCCAGAACAGCCTGAGCTGCGGCTCGCAATGTGACGCTACCCAACCTGAGCTGTGGCTCGCAATCCATGGGTTAAACACTGCATGTAAACTGCTCTAAAAACACTTCAGTTAGCGTGTGCCTAAGTATGTATACTGTACAGTGCAGAACATGGTAATATCAAGAATGAAACCCACTAACCATAAATAAACAGGAGTAAAGAAAGTAAATAAATAAATATATAAATAAAATGGGGGAAATGAAAAATTAAAAGTAGAAGAACTATCAACGGAGTGCCCAGTGTCTGATACAATTATCTTCCTTTTACACAATCATGAGTTGCATTAATTTCTCATCTGGCTTCACCTTGTGCAGTATCTCTTATGATCCATACTTGTGTCACCAGGGCGGGTTTTGTATGCGACCCCATGTACATTAAGGCACGGGCATTTGCGGGACCATCTCAGAAGCATAAAGTTTAACCTTGGTCAAGAAAGAAAAAAAAAAAAAGACATGTTAAAGGCACTTTGCAACAACAGTAACTGTTGCTGTCAACATCAAATGTAACAATTTGTGGCATTAAGTTAATCTCCCTGATATCACTGCCTCATGTCTGCTTTACCTCTGAATAGTTGGGTATATCTTTTGAAAGCATATCAGTAAGCAAGTTTAGGTCAAAGATGGTTTTTAGTGGGAAAGTGGAGTCACGACTGAGATATGGTTAATGCTTTAGTTTTCATATATGGTCAAGCTGAACCATTTCTTTGTGCCTTACGCGGGGAACCAGGTTAACACACTAACCATGTAAATGAAAGGATAACTGTATCCAATTACACCATTCAAACTTCTGCTAACAATGAGAAATCAAATAATTATTTTTAAAAAGAACTAAATGAACAGGAATAATTCAAAGGAGAGTGTTTACAAACACAAGCTAGTTTTCAGGTGTATATATCATGTATAAATTAAATACAATGTAACTAACACAAAGCAAAAGTGGGACAGAAATGTGGCAAAGGCTGACCTTGTTAGTGAGAGGCGTCACTCTTGGCCTTGTACTTGAGCAGGAGACGTTTTTTGAGGGCCAACTGCTTCCTGAGAGCCTCTAGCCGACGCAGCTGCTCTTCACGGCTATACTCTACTCCAGGCAGCTTCCTCACCTACCAACACCAAGAATAACTTTACATATGATACACATAGCTGAAAAAAAAAAAAACATGGGGGAAAAAACACCTGCTTCATACTGAAGTTATAGTTAGCCTGTGGGAATAATGAATATTACTGTAAACCATGTTGTACAGAAACTATATAAGGTACATAAAAAAAAAAAGTCAATAAACAACAGATCAAAACAAGCTGCTCCTTCATTTAATCCCTTCAATCCAGCACTCAATTCTGTACTTTATTCTAAAAGCAAATTATTTTATGCAGGTTTGGGAAAAACATCAGTTGTGGAAAGGTTAATGAAGACTGTTTTTAACCTCCTTGATACAAAATAATGTCTCTCCAAAGCTTAACAAAATAATCTGCCAGAAGCAAGATTTTATTAACATATACGTCACTGGACTGAAAGAGTTATTTACACTACCTATACTGTATCAGCACTCTTCTTAATAAACATATGATACAGTAATCTGTCACAATAACCTTTTCATTACCTTAGGCAAATTTGGGTAATGGTATTATATTCTGGCTAATCCAGACCAACTTATTTATGACAGTGTGATTGCTAGAGCGATCAGATAGGAACATACTGTGGCCTACATGACACAGTCCGGGCCCATGTGCCCATGGGTTTTTTGGTTCTATTATTGTTTCAACCCCTAATGGAATTCATTATTTTCCTGTTCGCCAATGGATAGTTCTCTCAATGACAAGAACTTTGAGTACCAACACTTACCACCGCAACTCAATAATAATGGCAACAGATGCTTTTTTTTTTTTCCCCCTGAAATTTCAGTCGGAAGTTAGTTTTGTCACAGCCAGATTTGGTGAGTTATGAGTGCGTGCATACGTTGGTTTCCACTGCACTTTACCGGCCTTCAGTAATGGCCAATAAGCAACCTGATGTCAAGGGCGGTTATTTTGAATGAATCATGAACTATGGCCAATGAGCAACCTCATTACAATCTCCTTATTAGGCTAATCATTTCAAACCTAATTTCCCTAAATAAGAAAGGGAGGCCCTTCAAATGAATTTGAATTTAGTCTAGCTATGACAACTGTCCAGTGCAGCTGTCGGAGTTGTGACTGTGGGTTTTATGAATTCATTGTAAATTTTTTCGAAAATGACCATACTGTACTTCTATTAAATTCCTGAACAAAACGTCCAGGAATAAGGACGGAATACTTCCGCTTGTATTTCTCAAGATAATTATTCCTAAAGCAACATACAACTGCTACACTCCTCCACTTCGTCACTGCAGCACGTCTCTACTAGCCACACGGGCTAGCCAACTGCCAGTGACTTAAGGTTAGTTCTAGGGCTGGGCAAGAAACATTAAAACTGGAACCGACAGTTCCGATTCTCAGTGAAAAAGGAATCGCTGGAACCTGCTCTAGAACCGGTTCCTAAGAGTAGGGGAGTGACATAATAATAATATTGCTTTCTATTGTAAAGCCTTAATTTGCCATCTGGGAAGGACAGTATGTGATGTAGGTGCATTAAATACTAAATATCTACAATTTTACCTCTTAATTTATTTTGTGGGAAGAGAAAATCTAATTAACCAAAACACAGTTTTGTCAAAAATAATAATCCCAACTATTGGGAATATTAATCATATGCTTATCTTTATCAAAATTAATAATGCCAAACAATTAAACCATTGGGAATTATTAAATAAACATAAATGCTCCTCTTAGCCTTTATCAAAAATAATAATGCTAACCACTGGGTAATACTGAATAAGCACGCTTCTCTTTATCAAAAATAACAATGCCAACCATTAGGAAATATTAAATAACCATGATTCTCAAAATTCACTTACTATCAGAGACAGACCGTTCGTTCGTTCATTTTTGAA
>JAGKTI010006524.1:0-19696 GCA_018397915.1 Birgus latro
TTTCCGATACAATCGATTCATTATCTTTATTTCCCATTCTTTTACTGAGACTGCAATGACCAGTTCTGACCAGAAGGTCGAAATAATGATTTTCGCATTTTCGCGTGCCACGATTTCCGACAATATCGCTCTGTTGTGTCGCACGCGATAGCCAAATGTTTTTCTTGGTATTTTTCTGACATTCTCTGGACTTACTCCGACTTAATGCTAGAAGGATTAGTAACTTTTTCGTGAAAGAAGCGAAGAAAAGCACAGAGAGACACACATAGATACAGCTTGGTTTTATTATTTACTAGTGCTTTCCCACAAAAATTTGCAGGACTAATAACCATTCTCTCACAAAATGCTTGCAAATATCATTATCTTTGTTTCAAGTCTGCGACTGAGCCCACAATGACCATTCCTGATAAAAACCTGAAAAACTATTTTCACATTCTCGCGTGTGACAACTTCAGACAATTTCGCGCCATTGCGCCCCGTGTGATTGCCATTTTTTTTTTATTATTATTTTTCCTGACACTTCCTGGACTTACCTCGACCTAATGCAAAAAGAATTAGGTGACATTTATTACCGCTCTCGTGAAAGAAACAAACAAACACACAGACAGAAACTCACATGCACAGCCTGACTTTTTCATTTACAAGTGAACGTCTGCAAAAATTTGCGCGATTCTCGCCATGCTGCTGATTAAGAAATTGTAAATGGATTTTTTTTTTTTTTTTTTAATCGAGTGCCCTCACCTATACCCCAGTTACTCTCGCTGCGACATTCTTTGATCTACCTGTTTTGTCTATCTAATTTTCCATCTTTCTATGTTTATCTATATCTATGTCATTGGAAACGGAAAAGAAAATTTGCACAATACTGTATTTCATCATCAGAAGCGAGGCCACATGTCGCATGTCCCAGGCATTACCTGCCTCCTTTATCTAGCCAATCAGAATCTCCCTCTATCTCCGCCAACCAATCAGAATCCCGCTTGTCCTGCCTACTCATACGTCACGGCAACACCCCAACCACGCCCATTTTGTTATTGATGGATTCAAGTTTGCCAAATCAGCTATGGTTTAACACTTAGTATGGAATTTGATAGCCAGGTCGTTAAAAGTTATGCAGACTTTGGCACGTTACACAGTCTACCAGTATGTCTTGTTATATCGTCTATTGGACGGCCTACTCCCCACGAGGTGGCACTTTACACAAACCCTGAATTATTAATTAGTGTATGGTAAATATGTCACCACATGGTGATATATGAAACTCCCCTAGAATGTTTGTCTGATGTCACATCTGTTGTCATAAAAATTGGGAGCTATTCTTGTTCCGTTTGCGAAGTAACATCATGGATGACGACTGTGTTATCGAAGTCAGGAGGGGGGAGGGGAGGGAGGAATTTTCTCTTGCCACAATAAATAATAGTTAACAGTAGTGATTGGTGCCTATGGTTCTCTTTAATATATGTATGGCACTGATGTAAACGAAAACGCGATTTGCTAGGGGGGGAAATGGACTAGGTCCCAGAACATAGGTGGCGATACTTGTGTGGACTAATAGATGGGTAGATATTTGTATATTCATGGTGTCCTCCCAGTGCTTCACACACTGGTGCAGTTGTGTAAAAAGGCTCTGACGTATAGAGAGAAAAGTATATGTGGAAATTTGTGCATAATAGAAAATGCAGGAAAAGAGGGAAGAGGGGCAAGGTGGAAGAAGGAGAGGTAGTGACGGGGCGAGAGAGTGTCATGTATAAGCAAACAGCAGCCACCCCGAGGCCTCAGGGGAAAATGGTAAGTGTGTGTGTGTGCAACCGTGAAAGGGTGTCATTTCTCCAGCGCCACTCATGCGCTTTTAGACGCATAAGTCCTTCAGTACGGCTACTTTTCTTTCCTTTTTTCCCCCACTGCCTAACACTCTCTACTTCATCTTGAAAGGGACCCCTATGAAACAGATGGTTAACAAGCACGTTCGCCGACAGCATGACCTCTGTCGCTTGTGTCGCACCATTGTACCGAAGGTGGGCGAAGTTACTGATGAGATGGGATGGAGCCGTGGTGAGCGGTGGTGTTGGGAAAGGATGTATATACCCTGTGAAACTGAGTATTATAGGTTTAGTGTTTTGCACGCAGTGGAAACTACATTTCATAATATCCTCGTAGAAACTAGCATGGAGAACAAAGAGATTGTTGAGGCATTATAGAATCAGGGCGAGATGGGGCTGTATGAGTGTACAGTCGCGTTCATTAGTCCTGATACACATGTAATTGTCTTGTCTACTGTTGTGTCCACCGTTGGTAGGATGTTGAACTATTTCACTTGCTAACCGACCAAAGTATGTTCGGTGCAACAGGCAGTAAGCACAAAAGTTCCATATTTCAAAAACAGTGAGCACTACAATAGACAACAAACCCACCTGTGTACCGGGACTCATGAACGCGACTGTACCTGTGAAAATTAATGGTTTGATTGCAGTGAAGTTTACCTCAGCTTGCGACGAAGATAAAAGACATATTGACTCTCTTGATGCCTGGGTACTTGCAGGTGACTATGCTGACTGACAGACTAAATGGTTTTCTGTGTATCAGGAAATTATTTATCAAACTTGGGTGGTTAAATCAATAGCCAGTTCCTGGGATAGGGAAGAGGGAATATAACCCCGTATTCCCTGCGTAATGAATAGGCGGAAAGAGAGAGTAATGTGACCAGGATTCCCAGACCCGTTACAATTATTTTGCAAAGGCCTAGAAAGCCTCTGAGCTGGTCCTGTGCCTTCTCGGGGCCAAGGAAAACTAAGCAGACTCAAAAGTATGACTCTGTAGTTTGATGAATGGAAGGGAGTGGAAATTCCCATGTTTCGTTTTGGTCATTACACCCCCCCTCCACACTCACACGGTCAGCCACACACATAATCATCCACACACCCACACGGTGACCCACACACACACACAGTCACCCAATCAGTCATCCACATAGCCATCTACACTGTCAATCACACCGTCACCTACACATTCACGCACACAGTCACCCACTCAGTCATCCACATCTACACTGTCAACCACACAGTCACCTACACATTCACCCATACAGTCACCTACACATTCACCCACACAGTCACCTAGACAGTCACCCACACAGTCACCTACACATTCACCCACACAGTCACCTACACAGTCACCCACACAGTCACCCACACAGTCACCTACACTGTCACCCACACAAACCTGCGAAAAGTTTGGAATGACAGAGTTTGAAAGTCCAGCTTCTTTTCTCTAAAATTCTTGGATGTGTTGTTTTTCACAGCATATTTTACTGATGACATAATTGAAAAGAAGTAGCAAACTTATTTATTTATTTATTTTTTATTGGACATCGGTTTACTGTATAAATGCAGGTGTATAAATGAATACGAGAACAATCATCCTTACTTATAGAACAACACTTTAAAAATATAAAGTGAAATAAATCACTGTAATCGTTATTATGTATTTCACAGCAGACATTGATGTCAGTTCTGCTCTCGTTACAAAGCAATTAAATATCGCTTAGCCTTCCTCTAGGCCAATTAAAAAAAAAAAGTGGAGGTCTTTTTTCTTTGTTATAAGAAAGCCAAGCCGAGAGGGGCTCGTAAGTGGGTAGGGAAGTAAGTGTATGTAGAAGAAGGATATAGAGGACACCGAGAAAATGCCGAAAAATGCTGCAAGCTGCAAGCTTTGGGTCATAGTGTGGGAAGGATCTCTTTGAGGAAAAAGATGTGTCTGGGTTGTGTGCTTGTTGTTAAAGGAGACTCCGAAGAACCTCGTTATTAGCGATTATTTGATCAACGATTAGGTCAGTTGTTATGGATATTAATTAGTTTATGTTCCGCACATTGCTAGAGGTTCATACTTCCCTAAACTGGTCAACTTGATTCGCTGATGAATTTTCCCTTTCTTTCTTTCTTTCAGTGAGTTGGTCCATCTTTGGTGTTTTATTCCAATAACGCAAAACAACTGTATTCAGCTAAGGAAGTTGTTGTACAGCAAAGAATGGTTAAATCTATTTGAATGACCCTTTTAGTGCACTACACCGGCTCAAGTCGTTTTGCTCAAGGCAGGCCGCATATATTACTCATCTTATGGCAGCTCTACACAAAGAATAGTGATGAACAGCTTGAATCCCGTGACCTATTTTATGGTAATGTTCCACCACTACCAGACACTGTATAAAATGTAGTAAGAATCTCTCCGACCGGGGTAAATGAGAGTCTGTATAAACCCTCTAATTTCGTAAGTCTTATCAAAAGTGAAACATGAAAGCAGTTTGGAAGTAGCAAAAATGAAATGTAATTTACGTCGCCTAACTGATGTGGTTAACCGCGAAACGACAACCCACTTTCGTGTGTTACACTGGAAACCCATTTTTTTTTTAGAATTATTCATTTTATATGGAAATATTCGACTGTAAATCAAAATAAGAGACTTAGGGGAACAAACCTTTAAACTAAAACGAAAAAAATATCTACCGAAACACAACAAATCGAAGAGAATATGCAGTGAAATCCCGGCCCCTCAGTTAATGTAAATCCAATTGCTTGACTTATAATGAATAAATAAATTAATTAATTAATTAATCAACTAATAAATGCATCCAAAGGTCTAATCATGAAGAGGACAGGAAACTGAAAGACAAAAGGAAACTTGATTATCAAAGGCCATTGTCAGCACCTCTCGCTAAAGGAAGGTGCAGCTCCTGTGTAATCAGTACATTAGACTAATTAATCAAAGCCGTCAGCCTGATCACAACAAAAGCGCAACACAACTGCCTTCGTCCCTAACACGGTGGTACTGGGCACCAGGTTTGGTTGTACTGACCGGGGAATTTCAAGAAAACAAATTATTACGGAATCAAGTATATTAGGCAAGAAAACAAGCATACTATGCAGGAAAATCAGAGATATTAACACTGAAAGTTTTGATACAGCACACCACACGATTCTTTAATATTTTTGTATATTATACAAGTCATTCTAGAGAAATTAAACCAGCAAAGTTTGGTGTATTACTCTAGAAAATTAAGGTGTATTACGACAAAGAAATTATATTCATTAAGCCACAAAATATACGTATATTACGCCAGAAAATGTAGGGATAATATGGCAGAAAAGTAATCAATGTCACGCAATATAAATTAGATGTATTTCACCAGAAACAAAGGCTAGTGCTAGGGATGCACCAGAACTAACATATCGAGTTCCAGCCGGAACCGAAACTAGTCGGAACGAACTTCCGGCTGAAACCGTAGCTGGAAATGAACTTGTGGAATTCAAAAAATCTGGACACAAAGATAAAAATACAATGCAGTAATTTTAGACCTATATTTTTGTTTACATTTCCAAGTTATTTTATAGCTAACCCTTTTACACTAAATTCAAGTAAGCTAATATGTAACTGTCTGAGCTGCTACAGTAAAGATAAGGAGGAGGAACTACAAGGAAATTGTACAGAATCAGCTGGTCAAAGTGTTAGTGAAATAGCAAATGAAATTGAAAAGTACGCCAATAATTCAGTAACTGAAAGAGACCGGGACTTCATGAAATATAGTAAGGAGTTTAAAACAGATTATCATATAATTTCCAAAGCTGTAAGAATGTATTTGTCCTGCCCTGTTTCTTAAGTCTACTCTGGAAGACGTTTTTCTGAAGTTGGCAATGTACAAGAGGTGAAACGTACACGCTTGCTCTCTCGGACTGAAGAACTTTTCCTCCACCACAGTCTGTCACGTTTCCCCCTCTCAGATGCTGGCAAGTAATTACAAAGCCAATGAATAAATTTATATTTCAGTTTTATCATGTTGAAGAGAAGGAAAAAATATTTTTCTTTAATCAGTTTTATGTCATACGGTGCACATTACGTGTTTCTATAATAAATTTGTTATATACATAACTAAGCTACTGTATATCATCAACCAAAAAATACCTTTACGCATTTTGATGAAGGTGGTGGGTAAGAAAAAAATATTTCGCAACATGGCTGAGAAAAAAAAGGCTGTAGAATGGTGAAAGTTGGTCCGGTTACATATAAATTAAAAACTCCGGTTCCGGCCAGTTAGTTTTATAAAGTTCCGTCCGGAACCGGAAATTCATAAAAGTTTACGTTCCGCTCAGAGGTAACCAGCCGGAACCAGGTTGCGGTGCACCTCTATCTAGGGCAATGGAAAATTCATGTACAAAAAGGAAGACGATTCAACTAGATTTCGCTTGAGAATTTAGGTATATTACTTATGGAAATTTAGGGTTTCTACTCTGGAAAATTTAAACAGATATCGTCAAGTAATATCAGTCTTATTGAAAAAAAAAAAAAAAATCTACCACACCAGAAAATTTAGATATATTGTGCCGCAAAGCATGGATGTATGGCGCCAGAAAACTCAGGAATATTAAGTTGTTGTATATATACTGTGAAAAGAACATTTCAGGACATTACACAAAAACATTCTGCTACATTACGCCTGATAATTTAGCAGCGTTATCTCAGAAAACTGGACGGTGTGAAAGCTGGGAATGCATTTGCAATTCTCAGCTTCTCATAAATGTGCAAAATTGTTGTTATAATTGGTTTCATATAAGCATTTCAGGAATGTATTCTTTACTTAGTATGATCACTAATCAGGTGGAAGTACCCTTGTTTTCTGAAGATGTTTCATTTGTGTTCTTACCTTTCCTAATTGTTCTTACCTAAATGTATCTCTACAGGAATGAGTCAAGCTCGTGTATTAAACCATTTTTATCATATATCCTTAAATTTATGAATTGTTTTGGCACACACTATTTCATTTGGTAGTGCATTCCACTGATCAGTTGCCCTTTTAGGGAAGCTAAATTTCTTTACGTCATCATCACTTCTCTTTTTATGCATTATCCTGCAGTGTCCTCTTGCTGATGTTTCCCCATAGGTTATATACTCATTTATGTTTATTTTCTTCTTCTCTGATATGCATTTATATAGCAAAATCATGTCTCTTTTCCTTCTCCCCTGTAGTGTTGGCAGATTCAGTTTTTCATGTCTTTCTTCGGAGCTTAGATCCCTTAAGCTTGTAGCGGCCCTTTGAATTTTTTCAGTCTTATACTGTATATGTGATTCTTGAGATGAGGATTCCAGACTACTGATACATATTCCAGTGTTGGTCTGATGAATGATGTTATCTTTCTCAGCATGTCTTCATTTATGTATGTGAATGCTATTCACATATTTGCAAGCAGTGCATACATGTCCCATACCTTCTCACTGATGTGGACAACGGAAGATAGTCTGTTATTAATAATCACACCTAGGTCCTCCCCTCTTTCTGATATGTGTAGGGTTTTACTTCCTAACTTAAAATCCCAATCTGGTCTTTTTCCACTTTTACCAAACTTAATTACATGACACTTGTCCACACTGAATTCCATCTGCCATTTATTACTCCATTCATGAATTTTATTTAATTCTTCTTGCACCTCTCTACAAGAGTCTGTGTTATTAATTCTCCTTTGTATTTTTGCATCATCAGCAAACATATTTAGATAGCTTTCATTTCCAGTATTACTGTCTATGTCATTTTTATACACTAAAAATATAATTGGTGCCAGCACTGAGCCCTGTGGAACTCCTCTTGTCACTTCCCTCCATGATGAGTTATTTCTCCTTAGTACTGTTCTCATTTCCCTTTTTCTGGTAAAATCTTGAATCCAACAGTACAGTCTGCCTCGGATTCCTCCTTGATGGTACAGTTCCCCAAAAAGTCTTTGGTGCGGTACTCTGTCAAATGCTTTCTTGAAACCTAGATAGATACTGTCCACCCACCCTTCTCTTTTCTGTAATGTTTCTACAACTCTGTCATAGTAGCTTAATAGATTAGTAACACATGATTTTCCCTTTCTGAAACCAAACTGCCTTTCTGTTATCATATTGTGTTCTTCTAGATGGTTTACCCAAACTTTTCTTATCAGCCTTTCCAGTATCTTACTTACAACCCTGGTTAGTGATACTGGTCGATAGATGAGTGGATTTTGTCTATTCCCTATATTGAATAGGGGAACAATGTTTGCTTTCTTCCAAATATCAGGTAGTTTACATTGACTGAAGGATTTCTTTGAATATTAAAGATATTGTTCTACTTAACTCCTTTGCACATTCACCTAGCACCCAACATGTAATTTCGTCAGGACAATTTGCTTTTCCTTTGTCTAATTTACTTAACTCCTCCTGTATTTCTTTTTCTGGTATTTGTGTGTCTGGTAATATGTGTGGGCATGCATGTTCCATATCATCCCTCTCAAAATTATTTTCTTCTGTATAAACTGATTGGAAATTTTTATTTAGTGCCTCACAAATATCTTCCTCTTGTGTACAGATGATCCCCTCGCCCGTAATGGATTGTATTTTATCTTTTATTTTGGTTTTGCTTCGGATGTAGCTGTAAAATAGCTTCGGTTGATCGCTACTTTTATTTATAATGTCTTCCTCAAACTGTCTTTGGGCTTCTCTCCTTATTCTTGTGTAATCGTTTCTTGCCTGCTCATAGTTATTATATGTCCTCTCACTATTGTCTCTCTATCTATTCCACAACAAGTCTCTTTGTTCTTTTGATTTTTTACATTCTTTATTAAACCATTTTTTTTCATTTCTGCTTCTTTGTGGTGTGGGATGTAATTTCGGACTCCTGTTCCATAAAGTTCATAGAATTTTATATATATAACATTTAAATCTTGTCCGCTAAGCTCTTTTTCCCAATCTGTTTCTAAGAAGCACTTCTTTAGGTCATGGTAGTTGCCCTTTTTGTAGTTTAGGCTCTTTTTGTAACTTTCATTATTGTTAACTGTGTCATATACAGTCCTGAAGTTGCAGTTTAATACTGCATGGTCACTTTTGCCGAATGGAGAGTGGTACATTACAGTATATTGTCAACATCATTTTCTTTCCTAGTAATTATAAGGTCTAATAGTGATGGTACAGTACATCAAGTCCTCTTTTTCTGGTGGTTTCCTATACATGTTATTTTTGGAAAAACTCCTGCACAAGATCCAGGAGCTTTTGGTCCCAACAGTTTTCCTGGCTTTTTACATCTACAGTATTCCAATATATATTTGTATTAAAATCTCCAGTTAATATAATTCTTTCAGATTTCTCCTCCGATCTATGTAGTAATGCTCTTAAACTCTGAATTGTACTCCTTGTCAGGTCTTCATATTCGCCTCTTTCTCAAGTGTTTGATTTGGGTGGCATGTATAATTTTGCCACAATTACTTTCCCTTCAGATGTATTAATCTCTATTGAAATCATTTCTTCTTGTGAGGGTATATCTAGTTCTATTTCTCTGACTTGTAGATTTTTCTTTGTTAATATTATAATTCCGCCTCCTTTTTCTAAGTTCCTATCTCTGCTCCATATACTCGTATTGCATTCGTCTAGGTGTAGGGTATCGTTTGATATACTTGGTGTTAAATCTGTTTCATTTAGGCAAATAATATGTTGTTCTTTTTCATTGATATACTCATTCATCTCCAATAAATTAGATACCATTCCATCTATATTTGAGTACATCAACTTAATGACCTTGTTTACATGCTTGTCATGACTTGGATCTACTACCTTCCTCCTTTTTATGCCCTTCTGCTTATGTACCACTTTCGTACCTGCAATCCAATTACTCTGTAAAAAAAAAAAAAAGGTTTTCTTCTCAACCTCGGATCTTCCCTCGTTCTTTGTTTTTGCCTCCTCCCTCTTCTCTTTTAGTAATCCCACTTCCACTTGAGTTAGGCATCTTTTTATCCATATGCTTTTCTATTCCTCTTTTTTCATAAGTTTGTTTGCATTTTTAACATCTCCTCCACAGACTTTACTCTCTGGAATGTTGCTTTCAGGGGCCTTGACTTATTTCTCTCATATTTCCCTAGCCTTTTGTGTTCCTCTATGTCTTTATTACAGATTCTTTCTGATACTTCCTTCAATGTGCTCATTATATTTGCCTCGAAATCTTGTTTTTTAATTTTTTCCTCATCTATACCAGTGATTACTATAGATCTGCTGAATTTTGGATTGTTTTGGATTTTTTTTCCACTTCCTTTTCATGCTTTTTTCTTCGACTCTTTTTTCTTTCTTTACTTTCACCATTCCAGCATACTTAGTTTTCACATCATTTTTGTAACTTTGCATCGCTTCATTCACCTGGGTTAGCCTCTCCTTAATATCACTGCTTTGATCTGTCAGACTGCTTGCTTGCCTAATTGTCTCCGTATCATTTCTGAACTCTTCCGTAATACTCTCATGGTTGACAACTGTGCTTGCCATTTGACTAATCTTCCATCTAAGTGAACCCACCTCAACTAACAGCTCATCTGTTGTTGTGTCTTTCTTGTTTACTTCCTTTACTATTTTATCATTTTCCTCCTTCTGCATGTGCAATTGCTTCTTAATTTCATCCATTTCTTTCTGAAATGCCTTCTCTAATCTGTGCATTCACTCTACTAGCTTGTTGTATGTCTCCATTTTAACCAGTTCCTGGTAGAAATAATCATCTTGTTTCTACCTTTATCCCTTTTCTTAACTCCTTCCATATTCGATTTACTAAAGATGGTGGTCATCTTGTGGTACTAAGAGAAAGAAAACTCAACTTACAAGTATGCATTCCTTGGTGCATGCAGCAGACTAGACAGCTGATGAGCTTGCTCATTGCATTCCTGCACTGATTTGCTGTATTCTGTTATTTGAACGACACTTTTACTTAAACTTCCTCTTTTATAATAGAACAATATTTAGTTTAACCTAGTACAGAGCTTAACTCTTAAAAAGATACTATTTAGGTATGGCCACTTGTGGCGGAGTGATATGGTGTACGTGTTGCCTCTCTGGCGCCTCAACTGTGTGTGTGTTTGTGTTTTTTTTTCCCTTTGAATACAATGAATTTATATGAACAGAATAAACCTGCCAGTCGTAAGCTGGAATAGAATACGATTAACCATCAGTGTTGGTAGACACAATGTATGGATGGCGCCAACTTGCCCATAAACCTTAACAAATATTTTCCCATCGTAACTCTCAAACAAGGAGGTACTAATTTTTTTTAAAGTATTTCCCCTTAATCATCCTGCTTGTCTATACGTAAAGGATATAAAGTAGCTAAAAAAAAAAAAAACCTATAACACAATCGATAAAATTCATTTCTCCACATTTCTTCTTCTGTCTTACACCTCTAGCTCTAAAATGACAGCTCTGATCACTTTTCAATACAAAAGGGTTGGAAGCACGGTAGATATTGCCCGAAAAAGGTCAAAGGTAATTGGTCGAATATAGGTCAACTTTAAACATTTTCATCTGTAAAAAAAAAAAAAAAAAAAGATAGATTGACAAATTGTGGGCAAATGGTGAAGTATTTTAAGACGGAGAACAGTCAGTCACAGACCATTGTCAATTTTCTGGCCCTTAAGTTCAAAAAATTTATATTCAGTTTGGATTAAACTCTGTGGACCGATTTAGGGTGAGGCATAAATTAAATTGCTCCATTCAGAGGACAGTAATACAAAGGTCAAGGCCCCAGGGAAAGGTCAGTTTAAAAACACTGGATCTTATTTGAACTAAACTTAGTGGAGGGCTAATGGTCAGGCAATGATGCTGTATTTCGAGTTTGAGAACAATCGGCCAAAGGTCAAGGTCACAGTCAGGTCAAAAGTTCGCTCACAGACCAGTCACTAGACGTGGGTGTTGCACTCTCTCAGTGTTCCTCGTTATTTTCTCCAGATAATTTTCTTCAGCTGAAGAGAGGCTTTTCGGGTGGGAGTGGGTTAAACAGAGCATTCAATAACCCTAATCCACCCCAATGCCCTGGCCGACCTAATCCATCCCAGGAAGGGAATATTTGCCCATCCTTGATTCACTGTTAGTTGACAAATTGAAGAAACACCGACGTGGGACTTAGTACCCCTAGCCAATACCTCACCCCCACACTGCCTTCCGCTATATATATATAGGGAATGTGGTGTATATTCAATAATCGTATTCTGAGGAAACCATGAGGCGAAACGTCAGTCATATCGGTGTTTCTTTCTCCAATTTGCCCATCCTTGCAATTCCCTGGTTTCAAATGAATGTATGGAAGTTTTATTTTTTTTTTATGCAAGGAAGAAGAAACCAAAGGCCATGGGCCCGCATACTGTTCCTTCTAAGAAAAAACAAAAACAATATGAAAGAGAACGAAATTCAAGATCCGTTCATTTCGAGATGCCTGGACACACTGTGTTTGAAAGACTGGAGATCATAGGAAGCAGGGAAGACAGACAGAGGAAGACAGTTCCAGAGATGACCAGTTCCATAAATGAAGGACTAGGAGTAATGGTTAATTCTTGCACTAGAGAGTTGGACAGAAAAGGGGTGAGAGTTTGTTCCCAGACGGGTGCCATGTGCCCGTCGTAGAGGTGGAGGGACGCAAGCAGACAGTTCAGAGGACCAGTGGCCATTGAAGTAACGATAGAAAAGAGATAAAGATGCAACAGTGCGGCGAAGAGACAGAGGTTGAAGGGAATCAGTAAGAAGAGGAGAGTTAATGGGACGAAAAGCCTTTGACTCCACCCTATTGAGAAGAGCTGCATGTCGGGAGCCTACCCACACATGAGAGTTGTATTCCACACAGGGGCGAATAAAACCCGTGTACAAAGTCAACAACTGTGCAGGGGTAAAGAAAGTTCGGAATCGGCTTAGCACACCTAATCTCTTGGAAGCAGGTAGATGTAATATGTTCTTTCCAAGATAAATCCCGAGAGAATGAAACCCCAAGCATGTTCAAAGATGATGCAGGACTGAGCTGGACATTATCAAACATTAGTTGGTAATCCTGTGGAAGATTTTGTCGGGTTGATAGGTGTAAGAACTGAGTCTTTGATGCATTAAAAACAACAAGATTATTTTTACCCCAATCAGATACAAGCCAAGTCAGACATTAGGTGTGCCATAGCCTCAACCCTTGTTTGTTGAAGTATCTCCTGAGATGGACGTTGTGGGAACCAAATGGAAATGTGAAGGGTGGAATCATCAGCGTATGAGTGGATAGGGTTAGATGTACAGCTTAGAAGGTCATTGATGAATAAAAGGAAGAGATTTGGTGATAGGACAGAGCCCTGAGGAACACCGCTGTTGATAGGTCTAGGAGAAGAACGATGGCCGTCTACAACAGCGGCTATAGAACGACCAGAAAGGAAGCTATAGATGAAGACATAGATAGAAGGATAGAAACCGTAGGAAGGCAGTTTGGAAATTAAAGATTTATGCCAGACTCGATCGAAAGCCTTTGAGATGTCAAGTGCAATGNACACAGGATGTTAAAGCAATTGGACGATAGTTAGAGGGTTGGGAATAGTCACCCTTCTTTGGGACTGGCTGAATGCGAGCAAACTTCCAGGAAGATGGAAAGGTACAAGTTGACAAAGGCGAAAGAGTTTACCTAGGCAGGGTGTAAGCACAGAAGCATAGTTTTTGAGGACAACAGGAGGGACTCCATCAGGACCATATGCCTTGTTAATATTGAGGCCAGTGATGGCAGATATTACATCAGCTGAAGAAATTTTAATGTCAGCCATGAGGAAGTCAGAGGGGAGAAGTGATGGACGAACAGCACCGGATTCGTCTAAGGTGGAATTGGAGGAGAAAATCTGAGCAAAGAAATCTGCTTTATCAGTAGAGAAATAGCTACAGAGCCATCAGAGTAGAAAAGAGGAGGGAAGGATGATGAGGTAAAGTTGTTAGAAAGGTTTTTGGCAAGATGCCAGAAGAAGCGAGAAGAATTCGAGTTGGATTGTTGAGAACATTTAGCACGAGTGAAATTATTTTTAGCAGAGCAAAGAACAGACTTAGCATGATTCCGGGCAGAAATATAAAAAAAAATGTGATTCATGGGTGGGTTGGCTCCGGTACCTTTTATAGGCCTTCTCCTTGTAGCGGACAGCATTATAACAAGCGTGATTTAACCAAAGCTTTCTTGCATTAATCAGAGGATATGAGGAAGGAATGTATGCTTCCATGCCCGAGAGAATAACCTCCGTAATGTGCAAGGGTTGCAGAATCAGTAGAGAGACGGCCTGCAGTCCTAATGGACCCAGGTTCTAATCCTGGCTGGGGCAGGGAACAGTTTAAGGATTTGGATTTCATAAAAAGCAGATTTTTCTGATCTACCACATGACCCGCCAACATGTCATAATAATACCCCCGCTAATACCAGTACACCAGTCCTGTATGAGACAGCTCTAGCATGTATTCAATATGGATGGTTGGTGTTAGTACCGAAGTTGTGACATGTGGAGATGTAGGAGGACTACTGGGACCCAAGGAGGACTACTGGGACTTGGGGATAGGCCTTGAAGCCTTTGCCCAGAGTCGGACACTAAAAAAAAAAAAAAATAAAAAAAAAACAAAGCACCCTCAGATGGCTCCTGGCCATGGAAGCAATAAACATTCCAAGGAAAATCAAAGTAGTACTGCCTGAGGTCCTCCAAATCCGCAGCTCCAGAGTGCCACAGGCGGCGTTTCTTTGGAGGGTCCACAGGCCGCACCGGAGCGGAGGAGCCCAACGGAGAGAAAAGATTAACAGTGTAAGCAGAAGTATCAGTTGTTAGAAAGAGGTCAAGTATGTTGGAACTCTCTCCAAGACGGTCAGGGATACGGGTAGGGTGCTGTACAAGCTGCTCTAGGTCATTAAGGATAGGAAAGATGTAGGCTTGTTCACCAGGTGGATCAGTGAAAGTAGAGGAGAGCCAAAGGTGGTGGTGAACATTGAAATCTCTTAGAATGGAGATTTCAGAGAAAGGAGAAATGGATAGAATGTGTTCCATCGTAGAAGTAGGATAGTCAAAGAATTTTTGATAGTCAGTAGAATTAGATAAGCAAACAGCGCAGATATATTTAGTCAGAGAATGACAGGAAAGCCGAAGCCAGAATTCAGAAGAATCAAGTTTAGGAACACGAGAGCAAGATAGATCGTTGCATACATATACAATACAGCCACCTTTGGCTTTGAAATGAGTATAGAGAAAGTAGGAGGATACAGAAACGCGTTTGCTGTCAGTTGCCTCAGACAGCTGAGTCTCAGTGAGGAAGAGAAGGTGAGGTTTAGAGGAGGAGAGGTGGTGCTCAACAGAAGGGAAGTTAGAGGAAAGGCCGCGAATGTTGCAGATATGAAGAAGGAGTGAGTCAGACAGTGGTTCCAGGCAGCTTCTAGAGTCGTTAACGGGAGAGGGGCGGATGACTAGGGCATTTATGATCCCCCTTTCCTTGTGTCTCTGAGGCTAGATGTTCGGACGCCATTTTCTTTTTTCGATTTTTGAAAAGAAAGTAGTGTGTAGCGTGCGTGTAGTTTGGTGTTGACAGTTAGAGAAACTTGTATTGGAGAGCATGCTGGCCTACTCTCTGTGTTCAATAGCAGTGGTCCTTGACACCGCCCATAAGCACATGGTGGTCGAGGTGGTCGGGTTCAACAACATCCTCATGTGGGTAGACGGTACAGTAGACATAATCGCTATCTAAAAATTCTAGATTTTCCTTGGGTGGGTAAACTATTTTAGCAGAATTTTTTATCTATTCCTGTCTTTTTATGGCTGAATAGATACAAAGTGCAAAAGCATTATATTTGTCCACATACATGCCCTTTTGGGCTGGGTGGATGCAGGGCCCCGACCCATCATCATCGATCATAGGGCACAAGCAGTTCACAGCATCCCCACCCTAATCCACCCCAGGGGGGGGCAATTTTGCCCTCCCCCCACCACCCTGTAATTCTCCTGTTTTAACTGAAAGAATGCACGGAAAGTACTTCTATAATCCCAGTTTTCTTTCTGAATCAAATGGGAGAGGTCCCTGACCATGCCCACGCCCACATAGCGCATGTGCGCATGTGTCACAGTGACCAAAGCAACGGGGTGACTGGGCAGATGGCTGGCTGCCCCTGCTACATGCTGCTCCGCCGCCACCGCCGCGCTCAACGTCTTGCATGTGTGCACGTGTACATGTGCGCATGTGCATGGTGTCATAGGAACTATGACAACAGGATGACTGAGCAGATGACTGTCCCCTCCTGCTACCTGCTGCTCTGCCGTGGCTCTCGGTGCCTCAGGCTGCATGTGCGCGTGTGTGTACTCATAAGTGTGCATGTGCATGATTGCATGTGTCACAGTGACACATGAATTTACAGGTTGTCTAGAGTGAAATTCGCATATAAGAACATGGAGAAATGAACTAAATTATGGGGGGAAAGGCATATTTGCCCTTTCTGGGATGGATTACGCTTATTCTCTTCACCACTACAATGCTCTAAAGATGAATAACTTACAATAATCTTTGAAGCTTTCTTCAACAGAGGCCTTAAAATATCAGAAAAGCAAGTATAAATCATACGTTTAATACGATATTTGAAGTCGTGGGGATGGCAATGCGCCAAAAACCATCGGAACAAGATCGAGGCAATTAAAACGACACTTTTTTTTTCCCCTGCATCAGTACAGTACGTGCCATTATACTGTAGCATAAGTGCATCCGATAGACCATGCAGTGCACAAAGGTATGGGAAAAAAAATGTAGAATGGTACTTTATGTCGATGTCCTGTTTCGACCTTCTACCACTGGTGTTTGGCGTCCTTCATACCTGTATCATCACGCATTTCTATCTATCTATCTATTGCCAACCCCATAATCCCGTAAGGGGTGGCCATTTGACTCTGAGTAATTTGTTTTACAGGGAGGGGCATTAACCCTCCACCAACCCACTTGTTCACACGTAAGGAGCACGTATGGTTTGGTTATATGGTTACCACCCAGCGTTGTAAATGGTTTCTTGGCTTACAGGAAACCATTTGCCTTGTCACTCAACGTAAAGCCACCTGTAAAGGAAAGAAAAGCAGTAAGTGACAGGAAAGATGGGAGAAATAGAAAGAGAGGAGGGCAGGCACAGAAAAAGTATGATAAAGGCTAAGGAAGAAGTAGCCAGCACTATATCATGTGAGTGGATGGTGGTCGCCACCACCTACCATTATCATGCATTTCTAAAGTGTGTGTGTGTGTGTGTGTGTTTTTTTTTACACCTGTCTTCAGTATTGGCTGAAAAGTTTATCGACATGAATTTCATTTCGGTCTCGTGTATCTCGTCAGCTTAGTAAATGTGTTTGATGTTGATCGTCATAATGCAAAATAGAAGGTTTGTTTCATAAGGGTTAAAGAATAGTGAGCATATTCCTAACTGCTTCAGTACAATGACGTATTTCTTAAATTTTTCGTTATCTTGAGTAACGAGTCGTAAAATAGTAGCACGAATGCTTTAAGAGAGATGTCACTGAATTCCAATGGATAAGAGCAAGTTTACAGTAAATTTATATAGAGTATTTGGAGATAGTTGTTTCGCTCACACCTTTATCATCATGTTAATACTGAAGGTGATGGTGGTCAAGAGGCAGAATACCGAGTACCATTTGAAAGGACAAGAGATTCTTCCCATGCTGCGATGCGAAAAACTTGGAGATGTGGATGACATTGAAATAGTTTTATCTAAGCCTTCACAAAATTCAATAACATATAAATACTCCTCGTAATACCATCACACTGGTTCTGAATGAGGCAAACCTAGCATGCATTCAATATGGACCATGCGAATTAACGTACAGATGGTGATATGTGAAGATGCATGTCGCCATTTACTCATATGCGGTCGGCTGGGCTTTGGGAACAGATTATGTTGACTTGTTGACTATGGCCTGAGTCGGATACATATACAACAAAAATGTGGTAAGACAGTGATGGCTTATTGCGACGGATTATATGTCACTGAATATCAGCCCAGTTCCAATAAGACACTTTCTTCAAGGATTAAGAATTTTGTCTTGCACCACTTCCCTAAGAAGAGATATAATGAAGTTACCCAACACAGTACTTGTGCAGTCATAAAATTCGTACTGTCTTTTTTTTCTCTCTCTCTCTCTCAAACTCCTTTAAAATTTTCATTTGACTTTTTTTTCGTCCCGCTGCCTGGCGACATCAAAGCAGCCCATAATGCAGTAGCCTACGTCAGTCAGACTAAACATCGGCGCGTATTTCCGCACCGAATACTCTTTCCTCACCAGTAGCTTCGTTTTCTCTTGCCAAGCTGATTTCGCATACTTTATTTTTGTTATAACCAAACCTTCAGTCTAACTGACGTAACCTGACCTAACTTAAGCAAACCATACCCCACTTTTTATTTTTATTTTTATTTTTTTTTTTGAAAAACAGAACAGAGGAAGGAAAAGCAAATATATTTTTAAAAATCTGTACTCAAGACAATAGGTGTCCTTCATTCATGAATAATCTGTAACAAATGGACTTGAACAGCCGTAGGTTTAAGTTTAGGAAGAAACCACTCTGGGGAAGCGAGTTCCAAAGAGATGTAGTTCGGGGAATAAAAGAATTCTGATAGGCAGAAGTTCTGCGATAGGGCAGTGTGAAAGTCCAGTCATGAGCACTAACAGATGCTCGTGTAGCACGGGGGAAGGCATGAAGAGGTGGCACGATGGATGCAACTTATTCTGAGGATTTGCCATAAAGGTATCTGTTAAATAATGCAAGGGAGGCAACATTCCTTCTTACTTGTAGGGGAGGCAGTTCATTTGTAATAGCAGGGTTATTAATGATTCTAACAGCCTTATTCTGAATTTTGTTTAGTTATTTTAGTGCAACCTCTCCACATCCATTCCACAAGGGTAAGCAATATTCCAGCTGAGAGCACACATGACTTTTATAAACTATAGCTAACTGCTCGTCAATGAAGAAGTTACGGACTCTATACAATAATCCAAGTTTCTCTGAAGCGGTTATAGCAAGTGATCTAACATGAGAGGTGCAGCTGTGGGTATTGCTAAGTGAAACACCGAGAATTTCAGCACCCTTAGAGACTGGAATGTTGGTAGCATTCAAGGTAATATAGGAATCAGGCAATATCTGTCTATTGGTAAATTGTATATATTTGATTTTACTAGCATTAAATGAGACAATGTTATTTTGTCCCTATTCAGTGATTTTATATAAGTCTGGACAGTGTAATCTAAGCTAATCTAACCTTACCTTAAAAAAACAGATTCTAAACTCACCTAACCTAAACTAACCTAACCCAGACAGTCGTTGTTATGAAACTGTCAAAATCGATTACCGTTCGGAAATTTGCGAGCTGAAAAGGGAAAAATTTTTGGTGATGGATCTTTTGGTCCGTTTTCAGGTCGCCCTAGAAAGATTCATAGCACTTTTTCTGTAGCAGTTTGTCTATGCATACAGAAGGTTAACGGCTATTGGCAGCACAGTCTCTTATATTATATTCCAGCTTATGTTTGACGTTTATAAGGTTGAGTGGGAATTATAGGCGGCTGAGAGTGTTAATTCTGGTACGAAACGCCTCTTACTATTGAATACCACCTAATGGCAGATCATTTATTTAGCTGAGAGTGAGTCAGAAGAGACTGAGTGTTAATATTTTCTTATACTAGATAGGTAGCCAGTACTGATAAAACAAACGCCAAAATAACACAGTTTGTCATTGGAAAAATAAATAACTAAGAAAACGCACTAAAATGACTCCTAAGATGAAAAGTACCAATGGTTTAAATGGTTCTAAACTAACAGTGGGTATGTTGATAGATTTTTATGGTATGTGTGTGTGTGTGTGTGTGTGTGTGTGTGTGTGTGT